>OU015498.1:56929052-57169052 GCA_907164885.2 Dolomedes plantarius
TATGTCTGAAAGGTAAATTGTTCTAGAACATTTTCTGACCTCTGCGATTTTCTGTGCTGGGAAGTTTTAACGGATTTTTGAGTCAGTTGAATAAAAAGCTGCGACTGTGCTATAGCTCGAGGTTGTCCGCTCTTCAGCCCGAGTCGCCATTTTAGTATACTGAGATATCTCGAGATTTCTGGTCTGCTTTTGGACCAAGTTTAGTAATACAATGAGAGATAATCATCAGTCTCCAATGAAGGTGGTGGTAAGTAAAAATAATTTGTAATATATTTAATCAAGCGAGAGCACAGAATAATTAATATATTATGTAACTAGGTTTTATTATGTGTTCGAATACTTTCTTAATGTATGTTATTATGTTGTTTCTGTGCAAATTGTAACTAACGATAAAAATAATTTTAAATAAGAAGAAGAGAAATTAAATGCTACTATTATTTATTAAAATTGAGTTTGTTTTTATAATTATCTCAGACATGTGTCAGAATGTGTTTTCTCCAATTAACAATTTTGAAAGTGCCACTATACGATCATCTTACTATTAACAGCTGAAGGTAAACAAATGTTAGTTTGTTAGTTAGCAGACACGGGGACGGGCTAATATCTCGAACCGAGCAGAGCAGGATACCGCGACTGGTACCGATATACGCGGACAGCCGAGACGCGTGCACTGATGCTATCTTTAACTTTCAAAAATTTAAACTTTTATAATTATTCAATTCAAACAGCCGAACTCAATAGAAGAGGACAGCAGAAAAAGTTGACATTCCGGGTGGGCCAGATCCTTTCCGTTTCGCAAAGTTCCGTTCACCGAAGTAACGTTGGCTCAGAGGTATCGCTCCTGACGTCTAATCCTAAGGTCCCGGGTTCGAAACCAGCCGCCGTCGGGTGCAAGAACATATTAAAAGAACATAATTGAAATCCAGAAATAAATTTGAAGTACCAAAAATAATTTTAGTTTTAGGAAAGGAGAAGTTAAAGCCTTTAGAATTTTTTTCTAATTGAATGAGCTTTTTTGTTTAAAATGCAAAATTTGAAAACGGAAATTTTAAATAATTATTTTTTTTTTAAATCTAATATATTTTTAAAAGTGAATAAACAGTTTTTAATCTTTAAGATATAAAGCCATTTCATTTTAAATAAAAAAAAAGCAACACATCGGGTTGCCACTAGGGTTTTTGACCCGGGTTTCCCCGAACCCGAAAACCCGGGTTTTTCAAAGATTTTACGAACCCGAAACCCGGGAAATTTTTAATGCAAACCCGGGAAATTAGTTATTTATCTGATACAATAGAATACCAGTTAAATTCCTGTTCAACGTAAATGATAATGGCTCAGATTCTGAACCAGAAGTAGCAGTTGAGGTGAGAGTTAAAAGATGGAATTGAAGGTGATGCTACGAGTAATGGTGATTGTACTAAACAGATGTCCCTATCTGATGAGCTTAGTATGTTTCTGCAGGAGAATGATAATAAGGAAAATCATAAAAAATCAAAATCTGGTGCATATCATAAGAAAAGAAATTGAGTTGTTTCGGGTAACAAAAGCCGACCCGAAATGCTAGATAAACTTTACAGGTCTTTAACAGCGATTCGACCAACTTCGGTGGAAGCAGAACGAGAATTTTCTGTAATGGGTCTCTTTGCTAATAAACTCAGAAGCCAAGTCAATGATGATACGTTGAGTGCAATGATTGTTTTAAGGCAATTTTATAAAAAATGAGGCATTTGTACCACTTTTATTTATGTTACACATATATGTATATGTTAATTAACATTAAATTTATTTACTGTTATTTTTTATATTTGAAATTACGAAATAAATTAAATGCCTCTATTAAACTATTTATTATTTTAGTTCTTTGCTATTGACCACCTGGAACCAACTAAGTAAACCCGGGAAAACCCGGGTTTTAAATAAAAAAAACCCGGTCAAACCCGAAACCCGGGTTTTAAAAAAATTCCTCAAAATCGAAAACCCTAGTTGCCACTCAGCTAGTCTATTTTATTACCTGTTTAATTCCACATAATAATAATTTTAATATGATCAATATTCTGTGTGCAATTTTCTAAATTTATATGTAAAAAATGTCAAGAATCTGAGCCACGTAGGTAGATTTTTTAAAGCAGACAACATTTTCAGCATACCATTAGCCACGGACTTCCCAGCATAGTGTAGGAGTACGCTGCAAAGCAAAACAGCTCCAAAAGCGCAATTAGATATTATACCTCTTTCTGACAGGTACGGTTCCACCCAGTCTAGTGTAAAAATGACCAAACGTCTTATAAGAATTGGGGTGCAAAACGTTGTTAGAATGTAGATTAAAAAGTTGCAATAAACACAACTAGATTTGTATATATTTTTTTTATTAACGGGAGACCTAACCATCATCAACTGGAATTTTTAATTTAATGCTCATTAAAACTCAAATTTTCTGAGATTTGGTGTGTGTGGGGAGGGGTTGCGAAGCACTGTAAAAAGGCTCTAGAAAGCCTTTCATGGAAAGATGTATGAGGTAAAAGTGTCAAGTCTCACTTTTTAAAAACTCGTATTTCTTTTTAACGTAGGATTACGTTCCTCCATAAGGGTCCTCCGGAAAGCAAAATTTCAGTCGCTAAAACTGTCCGCCCGTACCTCGTGAGTTATAATTTTGGTAGCGTACAAAACGCAGTCCGTATCGCTTGGACAAGCAGTAAACAGTGCAACAGAAAAGTACCAAAATACATCAAAATTTTGACATACATATATGTATATTCATACATACGTACATATATATATATATATATATATATATATATACATAACACATACATACATATATACATACAGAAAAGGTGAGTAACGTTAAGTAATCCTACGTTAATAACCCGCGGTAGTTTCGTTAGAAGTGACTACCTGAAATTTTTTAAACTTCTTTTACATTGATATATCTAAACTGAAATGTTAAAAAAATTGTGTATCTAAAACATTTTATCTTAATTTTCAGTACATAAAATCTCAAAAAAAAATTGAATTCTAATACAAATTTCTTTAATTTTTGAATTTTCCCTAGTACTTTAAACAGTTTTGAAACTTGAAAGATTGACTTTTAAACTTCGTACTATATAAAACTTTCAGTTTCATAAATTATAGACTTCCCTGGACCTTAAAAATATCTGAAAACTTTTTATCCATCATATAAAGAGTAATGGAGTAAAGATTGAAAAAAAAGTTATTTTCCCTTTTCTGCTGAAAACATTTTCATGGGAAGTTATAGTATTCAATTACGGAATACATTATACTCAAAAGTAGGAGAAACTTTAAGCTGAGTCTCTGAGAAATTTTTTGTCTTCTTGAAGAAAAAAGGAAATGATGTATTATTTATAAAGTTATAAAGCAGCTTCGCATCCTCACAAAAAAGTTCAAAATCTCTTTTACTCGCTTTAGCGGAAGTTTTTAGTTCTTAAATGAACTTTTCTTTAACAATAAAACCATAAGTCGTAAAAAAATGAATCTCTGCTTCAGCAAGAAAATTTAAAATATTAAGAACGTGCTATCCCTAAAAAATTATTTTCCTTATGCATTTTTGAAAAAAACAGCAATTCTGAAATAAGATTGCTTGAGGTTCAAAATTCAACAACTACCAACATTTTACGCTGACTAATTATAGAAGTCGTTATTGAAAGGGGTAGTGGCTTTATAAGCAAAAACATGAAACTTGTCAGTTTTTCTGCGATACTACTATTTTTTTAAACGAGCTGTCTAGAATTTGACATGTACCATAGAATTGTCAATCCTGGTTCTTCCACGGATTTGATGATTAGAGAGTTTGTCATGATTGAATTGGAATTTCGAGTTTTGCAGTCTATTGCTTAACTAAATTTATTAAAGTTTATAGAACCAGTTACGTACCTTATATAACTGTGTTTAGTAAACCTTTGTAATTTTAATGTTCTTAGGATGCATAAAATAATTAGTGTTGCACTCTGAACTTGGCTTGTATTCTTCCTTTGTCTCCCATGCGTATGTTAGCTTTGATTACTAATTTATTTTAATTTATATTAGACTAGCTGAATACCCGTGTTTCGCTACGGAGTACATTCCAATTAAATACAACGATAAATGTATGCAATTAATGCCAAAAAACATAAAAAAATATTTATAATAAATACAGCTGTCAATGTATGCAATTAAGGAAAAAAACAAAAAAATATATTCAGAAAAAAATCGTAACGGATATTTTTATGGACAAAATAATGAAGAAGAAAATATTGAAATTAAATATAACGGCCAATGTATGCAATTAATACCCCAAAAACACAAAAATATATATTTATAATAAATACAGCAGTAAATGTATGCAATTAGGCAAAAAAAACAAAAAAAATATTTAAAAAAATCGGAACGGATATTTTTATGGACATAATAATCTAGAAGAAAATATTCAAATTGAATACAATGGTCAATGTAGGCAATTAATTTGTATGTTTAATATCCGTAAAATGTATCCGTATGTTTAATATCCGTACTGATTTGAATTAAATTCTTTAAAAACTTCCATCTCATTTAGTCTAGGGGTTAAATTTTATCTTTTAAAGTATTTCAATATTGTTTTTGTAAATTTATTTCGTTGTTATGCTCGTGACGTAAAATTAATTTAGAGTATCAGAAAAAGAAAAAAAACCACGTGATCAGTATTTATTAAATTAAATTCTAAAAATTAATTTTTAAAAATTCCCCAAAATTCCGAAAATGGAGGTAAAGATTCGTAAAAGATTTCATTGTAAAGAAATTTTTACGATCTTTCTCGTGATATAAATTTATAACCCTCAGATTATTATTTTACATATAAACTTAAAAATGTTACAAAAACAGATTAAAAATTTAATTTAAAAAAATCTCAGAGGAATATTTCAAAATTCTTTCGTGGTCCACCCCTACCCCATAAGAAGAATCGCCGTGCAAAATTTCAGCCCTTTAGGTCCAGAGGTTTGGTATGTGCATTATCTGTCAGTCAGTAAGTCAGCCAGGCAGTCAGTAATCACGAAACTTTTTTTATATATAGATTACTTTATTTCGATTATTTTAATTTATAACAAAATATGGTGTAGCAATATCGTGTATTGTTTTAAAACTTTAAAGTTGGGGGAAGGTTTTTTTTTCGGGAGTTTTCTATATTTACAGGCTCAGGGATGTCTTTCTCCAGAATGGAAGTATATTAGAATTAAAATGACCAGCAAGGTTTCTTGATATGAACCTGTTAAGCATGCGCAGAAGCACTAAGAAAGTGAATTGCATCCTGCTAGCTTCTACCAATGACCACTGAGGATCTCTTGATCAGCATTGAAATTCATTGCACACAGGTATCTTCGGCAACCGTGTAAAAAGAATCAGAAGTCGATGCGACGCTTGCGTAGCTGTACGGCCTGCCGCACACTGAGAAAGCGCGTGTCTGCAACAGGAATGTCTGACACAAGGTGCATTGAAAACCCAGTTATTTCTTCGTCGAGTGCTTACACCAATCAGACATGCGACATGAGCGCTATTTTGACGCTGTCTCTCCGGTGTAGCAGAAGTAAGGCGTGCAGAATTTTTGCCGCGTGTCGCGTTACGTCGCAAACATGGAGGGTCAAATTCCCGAAACTTTTGATTTCAATGTGCGATCTCTGGCAATAATTCAACGCAGCATATGTCAGACATGAGCGTTTCAGACACACACTCTCTGGCTTTTATTCAAAGCAGCATGTGTCAGACATGAGCAGTTCAGACACGCGTTTACTCAGTGTGAGACAGGAGTTGTCATCCTCCTTATTGCTTATGCTCTAGTAGTCTTTCACGTCAGCTTAAATGAATATTGCGCTTTGTTAATTGTTTTCATGATTAATGTAATCTATATATATATATATATATATAACGCGTAGGTATATGCGGCACAAAATTCGACGATATTTCTACACTCAGAATGGCCACGGCTGCAACTTCAGGATGTAAACATTAGCGGCCGTCGGCAATTTAAAATCGTGTGTGTGCAGTTGCGACATTTGTTACAACTGCTGATGGTTTGACAAAATATGTGCAGACCTATCAAATACAGTGTTTAATCAAATCCAGTGTTTAGTCAAATCCAGTGTTTAGTCAATTCCAGTGTATCAAATCCAGTGTTCAGTGGAGAGCTGTATGTATGTTTATCTAGAGTCCGTTCTATTGATTCAGTCACTGTATTATCTCCTACTTCTAAAATACTCAACTGTGTATATCAAGAAGTTTTATGAATATCATAGTTGTAATCCCCACTAGAGTTTAGTACTTGCTGAATTTTTTCTTCATTTTAAAAGTGGAGAAATTTTCCCAACAATTTATTTGATATGATTAAGCGGAGATATCTGAATTGTGAACAATAGTACATAGAGAGAGTGATGTAATCCCTGATATATTTTAGTACTTGCTGAATTCTTACTTCATTTTTTAAGTGAAAAAAAATTTCCCCAACAATTTCTTACTTGATGTAATGATAAAGTGTAGATATATAAATTTTGAAAAATTGTACATTCAGTGAGGGATGTAATTTTTAAAATCCTTGGTGTTGGGTTTCTCAGTATTATCTTTAACTCCGTTCTGAAGTAATGGAAACTCACATTTTTTAATCACGATGTTTTAGAATCAGCCTTATAGAGAATTTAGCAATGACTATAATTTTTTTGGCTGAGCTCCCACTACCGCTTAATAACTTATATTTATGATGACAGGGAATGGTAGCGTTCCTTACATATGTTACTTTCAGTTGAGTTGTTTTGCAAATGAAAATATAAAACTAAAAGCGACAATGCTGGTCGCGCAGCGGCTAGTTTTTAAAAATTTCTTATTTTGTCGCTGTAGTAGTAGCAATGTGTTTTATTACTCAACACTTCATACAATTCTGACCATTCATTAATGTAATGTTCAAGTTAAGTGACTTGCCTAAAGTGTTGATTCTCAAATGTTTAATTCGAATTTAATCTTTTCAGCAAACTTAAAGAAAGCGTTTGGTGCGTGGACGAACACATGAAGCACTGTTTCTCACCTACTCAGAGGAAAGTCTTCAACCACGTGGTGGCTGGAGCTAGGCAGTTCCTTGCAGAACTTTGTGTTGCCGGCCCTATTCAAGAAGGTATTGCGGAATGATTTTGTTAAGGCCTTGAGAAATATCTATTATTACAGTCGATTCCGGTTAATCGGACCACATCGGGACGCGATCATTTTGGTCCTAATAACCAGCTGGTCCGATTACACGAACATGCTTATGCAATAAGATTTCTTTCGGTTCTTTAAGATTCGGTCCGAAAAAGCGGCTGGTCCGATTACACGAACATGCTTATTCAATAAAATTTCTTTCGGTTCTTTAAGATTCGGTCCGAACAACCGGCTGGTCCGATTACACGAACATGCTTATGCAATAAGATTTCTTTCGGTTCTTTAAGATTCGGTCCGAAAAAGAGGCTGGTCCGATTACACGAACATGCTTATGCAAGAAGATTTCTTTAGGTTCTTTAAGATTCGGTCCGAACAACCGGCTGGTCCGATTACACAAACATGCTTATGCAATAAGATTTCTTTCGGTTCTTTAAGATTCTGTCTGAACAACCGGCTGGTCCGATTACACGAACATGCTTATGCAATAAGATTTCTTTCGGTTCTTTAAGATTCGGTCCGAAAAAGCGGCTGGTCCGATTAACCTGTGGTCCAATTAATCGAATTCGGCTGTATTTAGATTTATTCACAATAGATTATTAATTTGTTCTGAAGACTTCGCACAAGTTGTTGTAAATCAATTTACTTTCATTATAATAAGTAAAACTAAATATAATAATACAGGTGACTGAACGTTTAATCTGTCGTATCCAAAGGAAATCGCCCCTTGTCTAGAAGCACAAAGCAACACTTTTGCTATAGAGCCATTTATTTTAGGTGTAACGCTATCTTGAGCCACAGCCAGTTTCGAATGTGATTTGCACTTATAAGCTATTCGACATACAGACAGAGTGGGAAAAGGGCACAGGGCATATGAATTCTGCTGTTATATAGGGCATTAGATTTTAAATTAAACACATTATTTATTTGAAAATAATAATAATAATTTTAATGTATTGCAAAGTACAAATGTTCAGATTATGTACGGAATAAAATGTCTGACCAATGCGCACCACGAATCTGATTTCAAACTCTTGCTCTTTTGTTGAAATTTAAGATTACGTCGTTACATAATGCCGGATTTAAATTTCGCGCCATTTTTTTAAAATCAAGCCGGCAGCTCTAAAAAATTTCATATGTTTCACCTGTAATCCTTGCGATTAGTAAATATGGAACGCTACACGAAAGAACAACGCATTTTCACTGTCAATACTCATTATAAAAATGGGCCAGGGTATGGCCGAATGGCTCGGTTGCTGGTATTCGGTTCAGATCCCGTGGGTTCGAGTCCCACTGTTGGCTTGGATGTGTGTAGCCGTTCGGAATCGGCTTTAAACTGTAGTTCCCGGTCTAATTATCCCTCGTGTAGCAAAAAGTTGACCGTAGCACTCCAAACCAAACCACTATAAAAATGGAGAAAGATTTACTGAAACATTTCGAAAACTTTCTCGGAATTTTTGGTCGAAATAATAGTCCAAATGAGTGTTTGTCTGACATTTTATTCAATACATAATGGGAACATTTGTAATTCTCAATGAAATAAAAATATTACCGCTTTTCAAATAAATTATGGATTTCCTTCAAAAACTTAATCCGACGCTTTCATTGGGACACCATTTATAATAATAACAAAATTTAAAATAAATGAGTAAGAATAATTAAATAATTATAAGGTAATTATAAGTATTTGTGGTAAAAATATTAATGAGGTGTAATTTTTTTGCATTAATGAATTTTAGGAAAATCTGGTAGAAAATATTAAGATGTATCTCTAATGAGGGTAAAAGAAATATATTAATTTGAAAAATGTTCTCGCAAAACTCAGTTCCAAAACTACGTTACCCTATCACCTCAATTCTGAGCCTTAGAAAGTTACTAACATAACATAAGTAGTTTTAGGTGAATGAAGAATATTTAGGTAGTGTTAATCACTTATATAATACATATATCAAAATCCCCAGGGGAACAATATACTGGCTTGTCACTAACGAAATTAGAACATTTCGATCATGAATATGTTTTATTTGAAGGGAGTTTTTTTACGCTTTTTAACACGTTTCATAAATTCCGGAATTTGTGTAAGATCTTTAATACACGTTCACACTCAACATGAACACACATATTCTATATATCCTAACAAAGAGTGGCAATTAGGAACTACGAACTAATTAATATCCTCAGGCCGAGGAGCATTAAGTGTGATTGTCTCAATGGAAAATTCCCAAATGCGAAGATCATTCCAATGTAAACAGGATAAACAGCAGGGATGTTTATAAGAACCTCATACCAGAGGCAGACCCGGAAAATCCAGGGCATATGAAACATTTCTCCCTCTTGATTCTCTCCCAAGGCCTTCCACTTTCATGTTTCGCTTCAGTCTGCTACCACGACGCCTTCATGGAATTTTCTGTTATTTTCCCTATTTATATCAAAGAGTTTCATAATCCTCGCATTTGTCAATTGCCCATAAGAATCAAACCTAATACTCCTCCGACCAATGGAAAAACTATATTAATTATTTCCAAACTACTTGCCACTCTATTTTCATCGAGGATATTACGAAGCCTTGTGGTTCCGCCATGTGTTATCCTCGTTCCTTGTAAGTACGATAGTTATACTGCTGACAACTAAATTGCGAAAGGATGTAAGTAAATCATAAGATAAGGTGAGGATCCATACCTGGAGGGTCTTTATGAAGCCACGACTGGTCCTGTTTCGTGGATTGGAAGATAGGGTGATGGTAACGAGGAAGTGCCATGGTAGTTCTTTGTGTGTATTGGTTTCAACCCCAGATGCCATATCCATATCTATCCCCTATGCAGGGATGGAGTTATGGATATTGGTTCCAGCAGTGTACAGCTATTTGTGGAGTCGCCACTCAATCGGAGCACTACTGGGAAGCAAGACTCGGAATGGGTCAATGAATTTCCTCATTTTTTTTTCACTCTCTTCTTTTCATCGTGTTTTATGTCATTAAACTTCGTAATATATAAAACTTTCAGATTCATAAATTATAGACCTTCCTACACCTTAAAAATATTTGAAAACATTTTATCCATCATATAAAGAGTACTGGAATAAATATTGAAAAAAAAAAGGTATTTTCTCCTTTCTGCTGAAAACATTTTCATGGGAAGTTATGGTATTCAATTGTAGCGATTGCAAGTCTGCAGCCGAATCCCGCTGCAGACGACATTTGAAAATATTTGCATTTCGCGTTTTAAAGAATCTGCCTGACAACTAGGATGACCCGGCACGAGAGTAGAGAAAAACGAACTATTCTGTATTCGTTGTTAAGCTTTTTGCTTCGTAATTTTTGGTATTCATGTTATTCTTTAATTTATACGAGTCGTATTTCCAATGTTGAATTTATGTAACAAATATTTTATTTTTCATATTTTAATTGTGATAATGTGCTTTGGTTTTGGGGTATATAAAAATACACCTTGAATTCACTGGTAAACAGCGACGACCATAAACTGGTGACTCCTACACTATTACGGAATACATAAGGGAATACTATAACTTCCCACGCCATTGGAATCCATACCATTGGAAAAAAACTTATCCATCCATGCCATTGGAAATAATAAAAATTCTTTGTCAGTGGTATTTACCCTAGTAAAATACTTACCCTAAAAATACTTGTATTTTACGTTTTGAAGAAATTGCCTAACAACTACGATGATCCAGTACGAGAGTAGAGAAAAACGAACTCTTCTGTATTCGTTGTTACGTTTTTTGCTTCGTAATTTTTCGCATCCATGTTATTCTTTAATTTATACGAGTCGTATTTCCAAAGTTAAATTTATGTAATACATATCTTATTTTTTATATTTAAACTAGCTGAAAACCCGCACTTCGCTACTGAGTACATTCAAATTAAATACAACGGTCAATGTATGCAATTAATGCCAAAATAAATAAATAAATAAATATATATATATATATATATATATATATATATATATATATATATATATATATATATATTTATAATAAATACGACGATCAATATATACAATTGATGTAGAAAAAAAATATATATTTATAAAAAAATCGTAAGGGATATTTTTATGGACAAAATAATGTCCAATCGTCTGCCGTATTAGCAAGGAAAAAAATATTTTTTTGTCCATTTAGTTATGCACGTGACGATAAATTTATTTAAAGTACCAGAAAAAGAAATCACGTGATTAGCATTTAATAAATTAAATTCTAAAAATTAATCTCTAAAATTTTACCAAAAATCAGAAAATGGAGATAAAGATTCGAAAAATATTTCATTTTCAAGGAATATTTATGATCTTTCTCGTGATATAAATTTTATAACCCTCAAATAATTATTTTAAATGCAATCTTAAAAAAAGTTACTAAAACAGCTTAAAAATTTATTTTTTTAAAAAATCTAAGAAGAATTTTTCAAAAATCTTTCTTGGTGCACTCTTACACTATAAGAAGAATCGCCATGCAAAATTTCAGCCCTTTAGGTCCAGCGGTTTGGTCTGTGCGTTGTATGTCAGTGAGTCAGTCAGTTACGGAACTGTTTTATATATAGAGATTGTGATAATGTGCTTTGGTTTTGTGGTATATGAAAATACTCACTGAATTCACTGGTAAACAGTGACGACCACAAACTGGCGACTGCTACACTATTACGGAATACACAATTGAATACTATAACTTCCAATGCCACTGTAATCCATACTATCGAAAATAAACTTACCCATGCCATTGGAAATAAATAACATTTCTTTATCACTGGTGTTTACCCTAATAACTAAAACTTTATTTTTTCTCCCCGCATTTTAGAGTATCTGCGACACTCTCCATGTTATCGCAACGTATCACTATCGGAAGAGAAATGCGCTTTGAAGTACAGACACCTCATCCATATATCTGAAAGCGTTAACGAACAGAAGAACGTCGATGACAGGCTTCGGGAGTCCTGTTGGTGAGTACCAATACTGCATGCTCGATTTATTTCATCTGGAGAGAAATGGGTTATTATCCATTCCCCTCTTGTGCAGGCACCTGAATCTGACTGTATAGACCCTTAAAAGTCATTAATCTGCCGTGGGGTTTCCATTACACGACGTCTCCATTCATTCCATTCCATTACACCTTTCATTGATCCATAACTATCACCACAGAACTCTTCACTTAGTAAACCAATGGATTATTCTAAGAGTCTACAGTCATACTAACGCTTTCAAAAGACAGATTAATTAAACTAATCTAGTTACACTCTATTTTTAAGGCTACTGTGTACTGACCCTATTGGATTCTCTCACCTCAATGTTAACCTATGGAGAAAATGTGTTCAAAGATTGCCGACTTGGATTTAAAGATTTTTAAAAGAAAATTGTATTCCGTAATAGAGAAAGAAATTTTACACCTTTGGGGGTTATTTCTTTTTTAAATGCAAATAATATTTAAAAATTAAAATTATTGGGGGAAAATCTGGTATAGTGCGTTTTAAACGCTCATCAATTCCTTTGGTGGACGAAATTTATAAAATGAATCCTATTGTAAGGTGCAGAAATGTTCAGTCGATCTGAAAATATCATTTTCATTGGATTATCAGCCTTTATGTAGCTTCAAATAGTAGAGAAATGTTCTCCATAAGTTATCATTGAGGTCAGCGAATCCAATATGGTTAGTGTACAGCAGCCTTAGGCAATGCGAACACCAGAAAATTCGCTTTACGCATATTTTAATGGAAACAAAATTTAATGTAAACGGGTCTTTAGTAGCTGACTAAGAGCCTGTTCACACAGGAGCCCGGTATCGGAAGCTTTAAAGTATTGAAATATATTTTACCAATGACAAACCTCCAAACGATTAGGAACGAAATTTTTTACGCCTATGATTGGTTTATTTCCGTCTCAGCGCCATTTTTCCTTTTACGCTTCTGCTACCGGACTCCTATGTGAACAGGCTGATAAATTATTCTGGTACTCAAATTCCTTGAGTATTCTTTGATCAGGTCCTGGTCTTTATTCTCGGTGAGAAATCATCAGTTCGACACACAAAATGAAGCACATTTTAAACACAAAAAAACAACATTTAATAATCTGCGAAGTTTGGATTTCAGATTTAGTCTAAACAGACGCCATTACATTTTAAAGCAATTCCTTTTCTAATCTATCGGGCGACGCAGCGCCCTCTATAAATAAATCTTTACACAGGCCCTTACTGACGTTCTGTCTTCCGTTTGTTTTTCACAAATTTTTTGTGATGTGATTTCATTAGACGTGAACACTTTAGAGGCATGAAATAGAAGCGCCATTTAGAGGCACCAAATAAGGGAAATTGTTGACATAATAACAGCAGAAGAAATAGAGAGAGGACTTAAAAATGTATTCACCAGTGTACTATAATTACTACAACAGAATGTCCCCTTATAAACGTAAAGGTACCCAATGAATATGAATATATATATATATATATATATATATATATATATATATATATCGCTATTATTAATGAATCTATTCACCGAAATAATATTTACAAAAGTATTTTCAAACAATATACTCGTACTTTGTACATGAAATAATAAGAACTGATTCATTTTTTTGAGAGAGAAAAAAGAATTGCTTGTTAAAAGTTTACACTAAAGTTTAATATTATAGCGTAATTAGAATATAAAATAAGGGAACCTCGCAACAATGAAACAAATAAATGTTTTCAAAGCTTAGGAATAAAACACAGCATCATTATGGTTATCAATAGACTAAGGGCCTGTACACACAGGAGTCCGGAAGCGGAAACGTAAAAGGAAAGATGGCGCTGAGACGGAAATAAACCAATCATAGGCGTTAAACATTTCGTTGCTAATCGTTTGGAGTTTTGTCATTGGTGAAATATATTTCAATACTTTAACGCTTCCGCTACCGGACTCCTATGTGAACAGGTCCTTAATGGACTAAAGGTAAAGTTAAACTGATGAAATTCATCCGTCTTTTATTAATTTTTGTGAATACTTGAATATGTGTATCTTGATACTCTACTTACCTCCTGTTTTCTAATCATTTGATCATATTTCGTTATTTCCTAATCCCCTTTTATAACTCCTTCTTTTTGGTTCTGTTTATTGGCCCTTAACCCCATCCTGCTTTATTTATTTGTTTTGCTTTCCTTTGCATGTAATTTCGCTTATAAAGCGTATCTCCCCAGTTCCTTTGACAGACAAACCTCTTTCATTTCTCCGCTACTGCCAAGGACTTCCAAAAACTCCTTTCGGAAAATATTGTTATGTCCCCTATTTTCATGATATTTTTTTAACTTCGAATTTGTTATTGTCTATAGAGACTACCACAATTATTGTTCCCAGATCTGATAGAAAACTACTTTACTTAGTTTGAAGGGTCCAAGTTAACCTAGTGGTAGCGAGTCGGCTTTCGGCGCCAAGGGTGCCTGGTTGGAATCCCGACAAGCACCATTAAATAATTTCGTGTGCAAGCTGGATATGAGCACGTTAAATCCCTAGACCGGAAAGTCCCTCTATGAGGTCATAGAGGGTGGGATAGGTTACGATCGTCCCAGATGTTGTCAGTTGATGGTGCTGGGTCGAAATTGAAGCGAAGACAATTTATGATTTTAGGTTGCACTAATTTTTCTCGTAATTCTCTGATTTTTCCGTTACATTGATTTATTTCTTTTTCCATTTTCTTTTCCAGCGCCTTCAACGATTTCGTCTTGTGCAAGTATGTTTTTGTGACCAAAGACTGCGGTCAAGATGCAGCCGACTTCCTTCAACAGCATCTGGACAGGATTTCCAGTCCACTTATCCACGAGCATTGCGCCCATTACACCTACGCCAGCGACTCGTGCACGAAGTCGAATTCCTGCAGCCATTGTGCCGCGACCTGGTATATGAGCATCGCTCCGGTGCTACTTCTCTTCATGAACACCATGTGGACCGGTCTGCAACCCCATACTGCGAACTCGATGTTCACGAAATAAAAAAGCATTTAGCTTCATTCACTTACACACGAGAACGGGCGAGGTCGAATTTCTGGAAAATCTCAACCTGTATGTTTCTTTTCACTGCAGCCTTGTAAAAATAATACTTCTAAAGTAACTAGAAGGTAACCCGTCATTTTGACGTCATAATACTAATAATGACGTCATAATGGAAAAAGTATATGAAAGTTAAAAAATATCCCGAATTATCAAACAATATTACATTTAATCCACACCTTGTAAAAGCAAACGCTTTCATTATTTTTTATTTATTTAGTTTTTCATGCGATTGGAGTAGTAGACTGCCATCCAACCCGTCATTTTGACGTCATAATACTAATAATGACGTCATAATGGAAAAAGCATATGAAAGTTAAAAAATATCCCGAATTATCTAACAATATTGCATTTAATCCACACCTTGTAGAAGCAAACGCTTTCATTATTTTTTATTTATTTAGTTTTTCATGCGATTGGAGTAGTAGACTGCCATCCAACCCGTCATTTTGACGTCATAATGCTAATAATGACGTCATAATGGAAAAAGTATATGAAAGTTAAAAAATATCTCGAATTATCTAACAATATTTCATTTAATCCACACCTTGTAAAAGCAAACCCTTTCCTTACTTTTTATTTATTTAGTTTTTCTTGCGATTGGAGTAGTAGACTGCCATCCAGTTTTTTACAGCTCACTACGCGATATGAATACTTGAGCTACTTGATTCATTCACATTCAAGTTTTTTTACTTTCAGAATTCATCGCAAAAGTAAACAGATTTTTAAAAACTGTTAAATATACAGCTAAAAGCATCCATTTTTTTTAGTTCTGAATGTTTTATAGAAAAATAGGCTGAACAAACGTGATTTGATGGAGAAGATATTAGTTTTTAGGTAAGAAAAAATTCTGATCCACATCTGAAATTGAAATTAAGCCTAACCGGCTGTTTGTTTACTGAGGGCTTCAATTGAAAGATGAGTACAGCCCGGAAGTGTTATACAGAGACAACGGCTATTATATATGTAATTATCTGTAGCAGCCCGCTTGGTTTAGTGGTTAGCGTTCTGAGCTGCCACGCAGTGGGCTTGGGTTCAAATCTCGAATAAGGCTTGGTCGCTACCGTGTCGTCCCCCTCATAGGGAGTAATTCTGGCTCACCGAATAGGTGCTCCCATAACAAAGTAGCCAGCAAATCGCGGTGAATAACAAAAGGCGAACGTCTCACGACAAAGTGTCTCTGCATTAGAAAAAATGCAATTATCTGTATGACAGTAACCAGTAAAGATTAAGTATGAAATATCGGGGACAACGACCCAGTTAGATTTGCTGTAAACCTTGTAACAATGTTGGGAAGAGTAAAACTAAAAAATGAAAGTTGCTGATACCACTGGAATAGTTTGCATGTTTGAACATTATACTAGAGGTTAGGATGCTTGGATTTGATCCCCGATACATGCAGACTGACTTTACAGTAGGTCCCAGGAGATTATATATCTCCTGGGAAAATATAATCTCCAGGGAAAATAAAAATTGGTCGTCAGACCAATTTTTATTTTCCCAGGAAAAATTAAAAATTGGTCGTTAGAAAAGTAAAAATTGGTTCGAAAAAGTAAAAATTGGTCGTTAGACAAACATCTGACAATAAATGCATAAAAAAATCTCAGCTTCACCTAATTAATAAATAATGAGCATCTAAAATAATTATTTGCCAACATCCTGCGACTTCAGCCTCAGTAAATGAGCGCTTCAGTTAAGGATTGGAAATTCCTATTGTAACAAAATATTCCCTATAGTAACAAAAAAAATTATTTTTATTGATTTCAGAGTGCTGTTTTCATGCAATATAATTCTTTTAAAGTCCTTTAGTCAAAAGTGTAAATAATTTAAGTCAAAACGAGTCAGAGTTGTGAACATGTCATCTAAATTTCGATTCTTTTATAGAACCAAGCTAAATTGACTCTAGTAGAGACTTTTTTTTTCTATATCTATGGGAGAGATGGAACTTGTCTATCTTAGCCTGTCAGTTATCAAAATTTCAGTTATAAAAAAAAAAAACTAGCTTGCAATTATAAAAGTAAATTCTTATTTTAAGTTATCACTAAAATTTCGTTAGTAGTCAAAGAATGTATGCCAAAAAATATCCTTGTCATAGAATGGTTTTGAAAAAAACAAAAAAACTCCAACCCTACATAGTTTTTAGAAGAAATTCGTTAATAAACAATAAAAAAAATAGGAAATCCGTTACATGTATACAGGATCAATAAATTTTCTTTGCAAAATTCCATGTATATGAAGTACGACGAACAGAAATTATCGCAGAGAAGGGGAACAGATAACTTATATTACTCTTCCTCATTATTTGTAAGGAAAAGGAATTTAAGATTAATCATCAATAATTTAGGTTTCCTTTAACAATTTCTTGAACAGTTTATATTTCAAAATATGTAGACCTTTAGTCTAACGGAGTATTATTTTGATGGCATGTATAAAATTATAAAAAGAAATGAAAATATAGGTTTTAAACATAATGCATTAAAATTAGTGACTTTCATGCTAAAGTTTTTAAACAGTGTCAATTTGAATGTAGAAAGAAAAATAATTACAAGATAAAAATAACTTTTTATATACCATGTTTTTAAATTATCTGTTGAATCATATAAACTTGACAATTCCATGTATTAATAAGTACTTTTAAAAAACTTTTTTGATGAATTATTCCATCAAATTGAAAGAAAATAAAGTTAATTGGAAGTTAACTTGCGTTTAACTTTTTGTTCCCGTTCCGGCCGATAGATGGATGCACCAGTCTACAAAATTAAATTAACTGAAAATAATAAAAACATGGTAAAAATCTGATTAAAGATGGCTAAAAGTATTTAAAAAATGCATTGTCATCGTGTTCTGAGTCATTCTAAAAGTTTCAAATGTCTAGCTACTCAGAAAGTTAGTTAAAAATCGATTCCAAGATTTGTACTGGACAAACACACAAACAAACAAGAAAGCGAGTTAATAAAAACATGGAAGAAATAGGAAATCTATTACATCTATACAGGATCAATAAATTTTCTTTGCAAAATTCCATGTATATGAAGTACGACGAACAGAAATTATCGCAGAGAAGGGGAACAGATAACTTATATTACTCTTCCTCATTATTTGTAAGGAAAAGGAATTTAAGATTAATCATCAATAATTTAGGTTTCCTTTAACAATTTCTTGAACAGTTTATATTTCACAATATGTAGACCTTTAGTCTAACGGAGTATTATTTTGATGGCATGTATAAAATTATAAAAAGAAATGAAAATATAGGTTTTAAACATAATGCATTAAAATTAGTGACTTTCATGCTAAAGTTTTTAAACAGTGTCAATTTGAATGTAGAAAGAAAAATAATTACAAGATAAAAATAACTTTTTATATACCATGTTTTTAAATTATCTGTTGAATCATATAAACTTGACAATTCCATGTATTAATAAGTACTTTTAAAAAACTTTTTTGATGAATTATTCCATCAAATTGAAAGAAAATAAAGTTAATTGGAAGTTAACTTGCGTTTAACTTTTTGTTCCCGTTCCGGCCGATAGATGGATGCACCAGTCTACAAAATTAAATTAACTGAAAATAATAAAAACATGGTAAAAATCTGATTAAAGATGGCTAAAAGTATTTAAAAAATGCATTGTCATCGTGTTCTGAGTCATTCTAAAAGTTTCAAATGTCTAGCTACTCAGAAAGTTAGTTAAAAATCGATTCCAAGATTTGTACTGGACAAACACACAAACAAACAAGAAAGCGAGTTAATAAAACATGGAAGAAATAGGAAATCTATTACATCTATACAGGATCAATAAATTTTCTTTGCAAAATTCCATGTATATGAAGTACGACGAACAGAAATTATCGCAGAGAAGGGGAACAGATAACTTATATTACTCTTCCTCATTATTTGTAAGGAAAAGGAATTTAAGATTAATCATCAATAATTTAGGTTTCCTTTAACAATTTCTTGAACAGTTTATATTTCACAATATGTAGACCTTTAGTCTAACGGAGTATTATTTTGATGGCATGTATAAAATTATAAAAAGAAATGAAAATATAGGTTTTAAACATAATGCATTAAAATTAGTGACTTTCATGCTAAAGTTTTCAAACAGTGTCAATTTGAATGTAGAAAGAAAAATAATTACAAGATAAAAATAACTTTTTATATACCATGTTTTTAAATTATCTGTTGAATCATATAAACTTGACAATTCCATGTATTAATAAGTACTTTTAAAAAACTTTTTTGATGAATTATTCCATCAAATTGAAAGAAAATGGAGTTAATTGGAAGTTAACTTGCGTTTAACTTTTTGTTCCCGTTCCGGCCGATAGATGGATGCACCAGTCTACAAAATAAAATTAACTGAAAATAATAAAAACATGGTAAAAATCTGATTAAAGATGGCTAAAAGTATTAAAAAATGCATTGCCATCGTGTTCTGAGCCATTCTAAAAGTTTCAAATGTCTAGCTACTCGGGAAGTTAGTTAAAAATCGATTGCAAGATTTGTACCGGACAAACACACAAACAAACATGAAAGCGAGTTAATAAAAACATGGAAGAAATAGGAAATACATTACATCTATACAGGATCAATAAATTTTCATTGCAAAATTCCATGTATATGAAGTACTACGAACACAAATTATCACAGAGCAGGGGAACAAATAACTTGTATTACTCTTCCTCATTATTTGTAAAGAAAAGATATTTAAGATTAATGATCAATAATTTAGGTTTCGTTTAACAATTTCCTGAATAGTTTATATTTCAAAATATGTAGACCTTTAGTCTAACGGAGTATTATTTTGATGGCATGTATAAAATTATCAAAAGAAACGAAAATCTAGTTTTTAAACATAATGCATTGAAATCATTGACTTTCATGCTAAAGTTTTCAAACATCGTCAATTTGAATGCAGAAAGATAAATAACAACACTTTTCAATCCGCCCCAAAAACATACGAAATTCTGTTTGTCACTATATAATTTGTAATTAGCTAATATGAAACTCATAGATGTATTACAGTTTTAATCTATATATATAAAACAGTTCAGTGACTGACTGACTAACTGACAGATAACGTACAGACCAAACCGCTGGACCTAAAGGGCTGACATTTTTCATGGAAATTTTTCTTATAGTGTAGGGGTGCAATAAGAAAGATTTTTGAAAAATTCTTCTTAGATTTTTTTAAATTAAATTTGTAAACTGTTTTTTTAACATTTATTTAAATTTTCATTTAAAATAATAATCTGAATTATTATTTTAAATGCTGGTTATAAAATTTAAATCACGAGAAAGATCATAAAAATTCTTTTAAAAGGAAATCTTTTTCGAATCTTTACCTCCATTTTTTGAGTTTTGGGAGAATTTTTAAAGATTAATTTTTAGAATTTAATTTTATTAAATGCTGATCACGGGATTTCTTTTCTTTTTCTGATGCTTTAAATTAATTTTGCGTCACGTGCATAACAACGAAATAAATTGGCCAAAAAATATTGAAATGCGGTAAAAGATAAAATTTAACCACTAGACTAATTGAGATAGAGGTTTTTTAAGAATTGGTTTTTTAAGAAGAACTAATTTCAAATTAGTATGTTTTATGGATATTAAACATACAAATTAATTGCATACCTTGATCGTTGTATTTAATTTGAATATTTTCTTCTACATTATTTTATCTATAAAAATATCCCTTACGTTTTTTTTTATATTTTTTTTTGCATTAATTGCATACATTGACCGTTGTATTTATTATAAATACAAATATATTTTTTTGCATTAATTGCATACATTAACCATTGTATTTAATTTGAATGTACTCAGTAGCGAAGCACGGGAATTCAGCTAGTATGGCGATTCTTCTTATAGAGTATGGGTGCACTATAAATTTAAAAAAAATTCTTAGATATTTTTTGGCTAAATTTTTAAGCTGTTTTTGTAATTTTTTTTTAAAGTTTTTATTCAAAATAATAATCTGAGGTATACAAAATTTATATCACGAGAAAGAACAAAAATTCCTTTAAAATGAAATATTTACCTCCATTTTCTCATTTTTGGTGAATTTTTAAAGATTAATTTTTAGAATTTAATTTATTGACTGCTGATCAATTTTTAGAATTTAATTTAATTAACTGCTGATCACGAGATTTCTTTTCTTTTTGTGATATTTTAAATTCATTTTGCGTCACGTGCATAACAACAATAAAAATTGACAAAAAAAATATTAAAATACAGTAAAAGAAATTTTCCCCAAACTGTACTATATATTAACCGTACTATATCATATTCCTTTAAAAAGCTATTTCATTATTTTTTCATTGCAATTATCCAAAAATGTACTTCGTAGCGAAGCACGTGTATTTAGATAGTATATATAATATATATAATAAAATATTCCTTTTATTCTAAAGTTACCACCGGACCGTAAGACGCCCCCCAATTTTAAGTCGATATTTTTGTGTCTAATGGTCCGAAATATACCTAAGCACGAAATTTTAAACAAGTGTTGTTGATATTATTTCTACTTCCTCACGATTTTGACGATGCTAGACTATGTCGAAGACACCTTTTGCCTTCAATGTATTCAGTACGACATGAGTTATGAGACCTGAGTCCTATTATGAGTCCCCTTATGAGTCCAATAACATTGATTTATCATATTATTCAATCAATTCTCCTGAGTATTGCGAAGAAGATGAAGAGGATCCAAACTGGAACTCTTACATAACTACGTATAAGTTAAAGCAACTATATGTTTTTTGGAAAGTAAATGTTATTGAAAACAGATGGAAATTTCCAGAAAAAAACAATAATTATTTATTCTTTATAAATAAATTATTGCTATATTTTTGTGCAATCTGAAAAGAAAAAAAAATCCGTCTTAATTCTGTTAGCACTGAAATTTAATATACTGTTTTCTGAGGCACAGAGATGTAAGGCAAATATTTAACAATGTCAATTAATTTTAAAACATATTTCAAGGGAATTTCCATTAAGTCTTTATAAACATTCAGCTCTAAGTCATACATGATCACATTAAAAAATGGAATTAGTTGCGTTTACTCAATTCATTTAATTTACAAGGCTGCGAGTGAATAAGTTACAAAGCAAATGTATAAGGAAGACACTGCTGTAATTTCTGTAAATAAAATCTTATTTCTATGTTGTGTACTTTTCCTTTCATAAGCATTAACATAAAGATATCCAAACTGAAATCCGAGAGATATTATTAAATTAAAATTTGTAAATTACCTTGCTACCTTAATAAATATTCTGATATTGTTCAAAGCTTTAAATTAATCATATACTGTTGGAATAATCATTAACAGATTATACTTAATTACATCTTGCAGTAAAAAAAGGGCTAATTTAATATTTACAGACGTGGTAGTTTTACCAGTCTATGGAGATGTTCGGCAGAAAATTTAAAATAAAGCTTGTTTTTTTCAGCACTGATTTTCTAGCAGTTAATAATACGCTTTTGTTCTGAGTTAATTAATATTCATAAGCTAACTTCTCTTTTTAAAGAAATGCATTGTCGCGGAAGAAGAAAAAAAATTCAAGCCGAGCAGTATGTCTCTATCTCTAAGTTAATATAGAAATAAAGAGTAAAAAAAGTGCGTTGCAAAATTATAAAACCATGTACAAAATGTAATAAAGAATGAAATCTATTTGCACTGGAGAAATAACGAAAATTATCTCACATTTTTTTCGGATGTAAAAAAATTAAAAATATAAATTTTCTCTGGCGTAAATTTGATTTAAGGATTTTTCGTAATCTTAGAACCCCATACGACACACTCATAAACTTATATAAAAAAATAATTTCAATAGCCAAGAAAATTGCCATGTTTTCAAAATTCGATCTAATAGACAAGACCCGAAATAGCCCAGTGGTAGTGCTTTGGCTTGCGATTTGTGGGGGGGGGGCTCAATTTAAATCCCTTGGACGCCATTCAATACCTTCGTGTTTAGACGGGATATGGGCATGTTAATTCTGTAGGCAGGAAAGTCCATCTATGATATCAGAAAGGGTGGGAGAAGGTACGATCCCTCCCAGATGTCACCCCCGGGAGTATTCGAACAAAATTGAGATGGTATCAGGGGGTGGAGCAGGTTAACCTATACGGTGTCCTCTTTGAAAGATACCAATGATTCTCGCAGTTAATACCAGTCTTGAAGTCTCAGTGTCTATCTTGACAAGTGTCCCGTACTGGCAAACAACAAATCCATAATCATATATCAAACAATATTTTCACTAACCAATAAACTGCCATCTTTTCTTTAGCTTACGGGGCCCATTTTTCTGATACCCTCTTTAGAACGGGAAATTTCATAACCCCTTTGTAAGAAGGGACATTAAAGTGGTTATATATATATATATATATATATATATATATATATATATATATATATATATATATATATATATATATATATATAGAGAGAGAGAGAGAGAGAGAGAGAGAGAGTCAGTCGATTCCGGTTAATTGGACCACTTCGGGACGCGATCATTTTGGTCCGATTAACCGGTGGTCAAATTAATCGGATTCCACTGTATGAATATGGTGTCCGGTATAAAGGGCTTAAGTCAAATACAGTGATTTAAATATACCAAGTTATGGGCTTTTATACCAATCGCAGAACAATAATTTCGACGTGAGTCTTTTGTACAAAGAAATGTACTTTTGTAAACAAAATTGATAGACTTAAGCCTTTTATACAAGTCAAAAGATTTTCATTTTTATTTTATCAATACTAACAAATATCGAAAAATCACTTTTTTTTTACTTAAGCCCATTATAACGGGCACCATATATATATATATATATATATATATATATATATATATATATATATATATATATATTTTCATTCTTCGGCCCGTATTCAAGGGATGCATGCCATCCCACCCCGTAAGGAAAAGGTTAATGACATCAAATAGACGTTTTGGCACTGAATTAACAAGATTCTGGTACATTCCATGGATTTTCAAGCATAGGATGATTCAGTTTTCAGTCTTGTAACAATCTTTGCACTTCCATGCTAATGTTAACAGCATGTTTACCATGGAGTTTAAGTTTGGAGATAACATTGTCCAATTCCTTTCTTGAATTTCATTACAAGAAACAATTAGCTGAATATGAATCTCTATAATATACACCTAGAACCACAGATTTACTTTGAAAATGTGTTATTTCAAAATTATTTTTGGTTTAATAATTTACTTTAGTTTTGTCATACTGCAAAAAGCATAATCTTTTGTTATATTTGTATATAAAAATGTCCCACATATACAAATGTTTATATACAAATGTCAATATTTGTATATGAAATTTGTTTATAACCCTGCGTTTATTTTTAATGCAGTATCATTCGGGAATTTTGCGGGTTTATGAGAAGCTAGAATGACAATATTTTAAATCGTCTCCAAATATCGATCGAGAGTCAAATAAAGATGTGACATTTTTCCAATTACTGGATTTTCAACTGGAGATCTGAATAGGCTCTAACATTTGATTAATAGCTCATTAGGAGCAATTAAGATAAATTCCTAATTTCTCTCGTTCTGTCATTTCAAAATGGAGTTCGACAGCCATTTGATTAGATTCGGGATTTTTATGCGTCATGTAAAATGTTTGAATTTACATTTAAGTAAAAAAAATACCCACTTAAGCAGGAATGTTATGGTAAATTTCAGAGATAACACTGAGTCGGATATCCATAAACAATGAATTTAACGATCTGAATTTCGCTTGGTATTTATAGAAGTATTTGATGACAATGTTTATCTAACAGTTTCTCGTGAGTTGCACAAAGGAATAAAATTGAATAAGTGTTACCTATATGCGAGCAATTAACTTTATGTTGTGATAAAATCCAATCGAATCTGTCGCCTCGAAGCTGTCTTGTTTCAAATAATGATCTGATAGATTACTTTCCATAAAGTAACATGCTTTTTTTCACTAATCTTATTAAATTTCTTTGTCAAAATAAAATGAACTAATCATAAATATCTCTTATCATAAATATCCTGATCTTAAATAAGTTCGATGCCTAAGGTTCAGGCTGCATATTGCAAAATAAGATAAACATAATCTTCATTTTGCGTGCACATATCGGATAATTTCGTCATTTTTATGTGATATTTCTAAGATGACCTGCCCGCTGAGATAGTTCATTTCAACTCAGCTCTACTATGCTATAGTAAAAATCTTCCCTTGAGTTGGAACATCGTACTTTGAATGTGATATTCTCTAAACGCAGAGAAAGTAATATTTTGCAGTTTAATTTTAAACCGAACGGAAATTTCGTATCCGAACTTTTTAGAATCGTATCTTGCAACTTTTTGATTTTTATTTTGCGTGTATGATAGAAAATTTCTCATACACTTTCTGTCATGGTTCAAATCGAGTGAAGTCTTTATCAACATAATGGACAACTGATTTTGACAACCTGTCGTTCTTTAAAAATGATAATGGATAATTCTTCAACAGTGATAAGTGGCAAAGGTATCAGGGAATTTTTTCTAACAAAAGAAAGGGCAAAATCAAAGGGGTAAAACAAAGTTAACAACGGCACAAGACAATGAATTTCAACTACGCAGTAGTGACAAAAGAGGTAAACAGTTAAATACGCTTCCAGACTTAACACAGGAACAGCAATCTCTCCTCTTAAATGGACAGGTTAAAGAACAACATAACTATTTTTCTCAAAGATTTGGCAATCAGTATTATTAAACAAACCTTCCCCCTTAGAATTCATAATAAAATGACATAAACTTTTATTAGAGAAACAATGATAAACCAATAGGATCATTTTCACGCTAAACTGAGAGGTTAACTAATAACTGAATAAAAGTTTAGTTTTTATGCATTATAACAGAAAAAAACTTCGCTAGTCCAATAGCTGTAAAATTTCATCAGTCCCTCAGAACATAAATGCACTTCCCTCACCGGACAAATAGCGAATGTATTTTGGAAGATGGCCGAATGCTTGAGCATCGGATTCGGTACTAGAATTCACGGGTTTGAATCCATCTGTTGGCGTGGATGTTTGCTCGCCGTTCAAAGTTGCAATTAAATTGCATGTACCGGTCCAATTTACCCTTATTTCACATAACATGACCAACTGCTCTGAACCAATCAAATGAGTGTATGAATTGTTTACTACAAAACTAGTTTTAAACTAATTGAATCCTTTTAAACTCATTGTGGATTTCAAAAGCTTTTATCCTTTAATGATTCTTTACAATTGATCTCATCAATAATCCACAATGCAGTTAAAATCTGCTTGTTTCGCCTTCATATTTATCTTAAACTCTGCAGTTGCAACCGCAAAGTTATGCGCTTGTTTATCTTCTATTGTCCCATCTACACGGAAATATTTCCGTTGTTCTATGGCCATATTTTCAAGGAAATATTTTTATCATTACCACCTGAATTTGGCGTTCCTACCATTCTATTGATGATTCCGTATTGAGAGGTTTCTTTCTTTCTAATCTAAACAAAATTGCTCGAGACTATGCATTTGATTTCACTGTTTGTACAGAAAATGAAACAAACTTATGGCATAACATACACCGAAATGCCAGAATAAATGGAATAGGCGATCACTTTCGGAACATATAGAAATACACATTTTCTCTTACATGCTTTCCCCGAAAGCAGCTTATATACAGTGATAAACATTTGTGGATTTTTAAGAAGCTGATTGAGTAGTGAGCATGGAAAACGATCAAGATTTGCGTGAATTTCAACGTGGTATGATAATTATTGATGTTCGTGCGATGTATATATATATATATATATATATATATATATATATGCATGCACACACACACAAGCACACACACACACACATATATATATATATATATATATATATATATATATATATATATATATATATATATATATATATATATATATATATATAAGGTAAATGCACCTATAATGGGCCATGTCCCTATAATGGGCCTCCTTTAACAAATGTCGAGAAATTAAGGGTCTATCGTTACTTAAGGCAGTAGAAGTGGTGAGGGTCTTTGGTTACTAGTAGCCAATGACTCTCACCCCTTCTACTGCCTTAGGTAACGATAGTACCTTAATTTCTCGACATTTCTAAAAGGCGGTCCATTATAGGGACATGGCCCATTATAGGTGCATTTACCTTATATACACACTCAGAACTTCCGGAATCGAAGTTATTTACAGTTAAATTTTAATCCATAAAAAAACCCAACAATTTTCTAAGGGTGAATCCAGAAAAAGAATATATATATATATTCTGGATTAATATACAAAATGTTAATTTTCATTTGAAATTTAGATTGGATTGAGTGAACTCGAATAAATATATAGAGCAAATCCACAAAACTTATTTAAATTATGCTTATAGGGTAATTTTTTTAATTGAAAAAGTCTGGCACGTCTTAAGTGGTTAAAAATAAATTGAATTTATTTTTTACTTATACACACATACTTATCACATTCAGTTAATCAGTGTCACTACCAGACACTAAACGTTCCCGTTTACTGCTGCTTTTTGATGACGAACAATCCCTCTCGTCACTGGAAATATTTAATGGCGATATATATATATATATATATATATATATATATATATATATATATATATATACAATTGTATCTTAAATAAAATTAAAATTTTGTATTTCTTTTGTTTTACCGATTTTGAATGTGAATTCGGTTATCAGATGCTATGATTTTATTTTTGGTTAGTTCTTTATAAGATACTTTATAATGTGCCAAAATCATTTTTAAGTCAAGTTGGAACTGCATAGCTCGTCCGACATTGTCATCATTTGTAAGAAAATTATTTTCAAAATTATTGACCACTCGGAGGCCTTCTAGAATTATACTTGCAAATAGTGGAATCATTCCTTAAGCATCACTAGTGTAAACTATCGTGGAATCATCCACATTCTCTGAAATACTCTCTGATAACATTGTAAGCAATATAAGCTATAGTGCTACGCAATGTTTTTATATTCTTTTTAGATTTTTATACTGTGTTAAAGCAAAAAATAATCAATTCTTTTTCTTGGACCGTGCAAAAAGAGAATAGGGTGCACACACACACATGTATATATGTATATGTATATATATATATATAGGTAACCCTCCTATAACACGGGAGATAGGTTTCAAGAAAATGCCGTGTTGTATGAAACCCTGTTATATGAGACCCAGAGCCAGTACAAAACGGGGGAGTGGGTTACGTTCCAAAAACTTATTAAAAACAAACATTTTTTTATAAATTCGATATAAGCGACTTAATTTTTATTAAAAATATAAATGTATGTATAATGCAAAACGAAAAGATACAAAAAATATTATTTTCATTTAATGTGACCTTAATTTAATAAATTTCTTCCTTATAACTGCTCAGTACAATCAAACGAGTACGTTCTTTTCGGTTGAACGATATCACCTTCTTTCAGAACCTTTTGCTTCATTTAGGTTTTTTGAACCTTCTATCATCTTTAAAAAATCTGTAATTTTGGTTTGTTTGCTGGCTCTTACAAGGTCATTGTAGATTTCACGGTATGGAGATAGACAATTTTGCAGCTCCCTTTTGAATTTTCGGCTTCTTTCAGCGGAAGGGTCTGCATTCAAGAAAAATTATTGAAGATTGTCAGCTAAAGCCTTCTTGTAATTTCTTTTAGTGTTAAATTATTAACTTCACAATCTTCATCAGTGCTATTGTCCTCAGAATCGGTATATGATTTACAGCTTAGGATGCCATTTCCATCTAATAAATCTTGAACGTCCTCAATAGATCCACGAAACATTCACCTCCGATTAATTTAGAAAGTTCTAATATGCCACCAATTTCATTTTCTGACGATTCTGTTTTAACTGAAGATGGCCATATCTTCTTCCAGCATGCATTTAATGTTGATTATTTTAGTTCTTTCAGCGACAAATATACGATGTCGATGACCTGCTTAATTGGAAATTGCTTCCAAGCTTCCATTACATTATTTAATTTCGAATCGGTTACGTCTAAAATTCACTGTAATGCTCTTCTTATGTAATAAATTTGTTCCTGACGCTTTCTGCTATGACATCGGAATAGAGTTATAAATGAATAAATTATAATTTGTTTATGCATTTTCATGTAAAGCCACTACAGTTCATTATTCCTTCTCGTCATTATTTTAAGGTAATTTAGTTTTTAAATGGTTTAAACAAAAATTATGTTATCTAGTGCTGTATAAGTACAGTGTTGTAGAAAAGATTTCGCAATTTTTTTATCATGTTAAAGCGAAACCGTCTTACAGGTAGCAGTGTTTTACGAGGGTTCCCGCAATTTATCCTATTGTGCTAGATCGAAATCGCGTTGTAAGATACCGTGCTGTAGGAGGGCTACCTGTATATATATATATATATATATATATATATATATATATATATATATATATATATATATATATATATATATATATATATATATATAATATCTTAAACATTATGCCCTCTATTCTAGCATTTTAACTTCCTTTCCTAAATCCAATCCCCAGAAATATTAATTTATCGCTTTGAAACCCTTAGCCACAGAATTTGGGAAGAGGGTTAGCTTCGAGTGCCCCCTAAATCTGCTGACCCTACAAATGACAGCCACGTGTTTTTTTCGTCTTCTCGCGTTTAATGTTGTAAGGTGATATTTTTCCTAGCCGTTGTACTAGAATGAACGGATGTATTTTCGCGTTTACAAACAATTTACTAAGAAGTTCGGTCCGATTGTATTTAAATCTGATTTTTATTCTTTTCAGGCTGAGTCTAGCTCCAGCCATATATATATATATATTTATTTATTTATTTATTTATATGTGTGTCTGTGGGCGGGCCGTGGCGGCCTTGTGGTACAGAGCGCTGGTTTTCGGTGCTGAGGGTGCTCGGATCGAAACCTGGCGAAGCGCCACTAAAATGCCTCCGTTTGTGTCGTCCCTTCATAGGGGTCAATGCTGGTCCGCCTATATGGCGCCCCCAAAATATAATGGCCTGAAAAACTGCTCAAAAAGGCAGCATTTGAGAAAATCAACTTAACGAATACTATACAATTTGAACTAGCATTCCATTAAAACTGATACAACTGTCCTCAGGTGGACAAATTGCGAGATAGAGGTTTTTGTGCATGATGGGGCATTTCATACATATTTTTCAATGACATAACCTAAAAATTGCCATTTTTTGACTTGTGTCACCTTTTATGCCGAGGTGCGATACATATATGCACTAAACTTCTCAAATCCGATACTGAATTAAAAATTCAGTGTTTAATTCCCTTTGCATAGAATTTTACATGCACGACAAGATAATTGACATCTTATATGATATCCTAATATAATGTATCTTTTATTACGACAGTAGTTAATTTAAATATATTATATAACACGGTCTACATACTCACATAGACGATTACGAGCGAAATTCAGTTTTGACAATTTAACATCAGCTTAGAGCACGGCATTAATAACTGAACCTAATTGCTGTTATGCCAAGTATTCAATTAATTGCCGAATCATTCCGGGAATAATAATTACCCTACTCTTTCTGTCATGAGGGAATTCATGTACTCGGTGGTAATTGGTGTCCGAAATGAGCTATCAATTAGTGTTATCAAGTTGAATTTTCATTATAAATAGAGGAATCGCGAAACTGGTTTTCGTTCAGGGACAGTGGTAATGCATCGAGGAAATCGCTCGCATTATTTCCAATGATATGTTTGACTAATTGAAGGAAATGTTCCAGCTGGGACAGAAATCATTCTAGACCGATGTATTTCCAACAGATATTACTTCGCCATATTAAATAGCCCTGAGGAATTTTTGCAGTTGTAGCGGATGTAAATTTCTTATTTTTGCCAGAATTGTATGCTTTAAATCTTAACATATAGAATCAATAGATCGATTTGAGCGAGCATTTAACGAAACTCATTACCCTTGAATAAGCTGAACCATACACGAAATTTCGCAAGCAATATATTTGTGTTCCTCAAGCCTTCAGTTTGAACTTTTCAGGGACTGCAAGCTTTCCTTTACGTACAGAGAAATATTTTTCCTCTGGTCCAGAATAATTTTTTACCTAAAAAATTTATCTCTAAGTTTGAAATTTTGAATATGTCATCTTTATATTCTAGAACTTTAATATATGTTAAGCCCGATGAACTCGCATTAGTGTTGCCTAGCAATGGCTTGGGGTTCGCCATGTTAGCACTATTTTCGTAGTCAGCTGTTTTCAGTTCAGCTCTATACTTGGTTTGGACACGAGCTCTTGCACGACTCGGTTGCTCCCATGTTCTTATATGTTCTTAATGAATTCTATTTGTCACTGTTAGGATTCTAGTATTTTATTTCCCTATACAGTCCATTAATTCACCGACCGTAGAAAGTTTCTTACAGACTGTTCGGAATTCCGTTGCAAGTTCGTGTTCACTTCTGGTGGGGAACCGGAGGGGGGATATCAGGACTGATGATGACTGAGGAAGAAGAATTCTCATTCGTTCAATCGCGGACATTAGGTGAACTATACTCATTATACTTATTCTGAGCAGATTATTTTGTAATAGTCTTAAAAATCCATGTTGTTATTCTTGATCTATATGTTCATTTGATATAAGCCTATTAAATACGATAGCAAATATTATCTCATGTTTTATTGCCAATATGTCTCTGAAACTCAGGAAGTTGGGGTAAGCAATCCAAATTTATATATTCTAAATTCAATTTATACAATTATTCGTATGTCAATACTCGTTATGTGGACATCCACTAAAGTAAATCTTAACAGACAATGTCCTCCTTTCGGACCATATAATATTTTAGCTGTTGTCAATCAAACCTCTGCAGTGCGTTTTTCGAAAGCAGAAAATAAATTAGCAGCATAATACAGACTGTTTTTAAATTTATGTACAGATACATGTTAAATCTAATTTAAAGACTCATGGAATTTTTGATATTGTATTTTTTTCTATTACTTTGCTTATTATATTCATCAAGTATTGAATCGGAGGCTTTTGTTTATTTTGCTTAGATGCAAGTGCTGAATTTTCTGGTATATTAGATTGTTCACATAACCTTTGGTAAATCAGCCCAATTCTTTCAGCCTGAGTTTTAAAATTCAAAGTAATATGTTTATGGGAAACAGCTGTGTTGGTTTATAATAGGGTATGTCTATTCTTGAAAAATATGAGGGAATCCATGTCAAGATCTATACCATGAACGGATTAAATGTAGATTGTGTTCTGCGTGAATCATCTATCAAATTTCGATGCGATACGATCGTAATCCACGTAGAGTCTAAATACAATTCATGATACTGATACAGATGCGTGAATGTTTCTTAATATCATGACAATATATACAGTGAAATTTATCTAAGGCCGCCAGTCATGTTTCCGAAAAAAGTGGCCGTTTGGAGGTGTGGCCGACAAATAGAAGTGGCCGGCAAGAGAAGTTTCACTGAGTTCCATTCAGATGAGCTATGGTGAAAAACCAATTGACCGGTTCAAAGATAAAGTATAGATTACCAAAGGTCCGTGTGAGCGTCCCGTGTCATGAAGCATGATATTGATATGTATAATTTCATGCGTCTAATCGAACCCTTTATTGAATCGACTTTAATAAAATATTACCATTAATAACACAGGCCTGCAACCAAAAAAGTGTTTAGAAACCAATAGCTGATACTGATAGATTTTTGAACGCTGATTTCAGGAAAAATAGTAAAAAAATTTCCATGACTTACCATTTTTTCAAAAAATTGAAAATTGAAAAATTTGAAAATTTTACAAATTGAAAATTTTGATTTTCGTAGCCACCAATCGATTGCGTTACCTAATTAAGGAAGGGGATGAGCATATAGTGTCATAAGTCGTCATTACTGGAGAAAACTGGAGATTTTTCTGTCTCTGGTGCGAAAAAAAAACGGAAAAAAGAAACAATTTAAAGAATCTGCTGGACTCTTAGGCTCTAGGCTAAAGCAAAAGAATTTATTGGCTCATGGTACCTCTTTCTCATGGTTCAGAAAAAGAGAAACATATTTCGTTCCATACTTTTCTCAAGATAGTCGCTTGATTTACTGTAGCAATATCCCTGTATTGATGGAGGATTTTAATATAGAGTATGACGTGAACGAGTGGAGGCTCTTTATTGACTCCTCAAAAAGAAGCCTCTAAGCAGTGCTTCTGCCTAATGGCAGCAAGTATGCTTCAGTGCCATTAGAACATTCTGTGTACCTGAAATAATCTTAGGTGAATTTAGCTTTGATTCTCACCCATTTGAAATATAAAGAACATGGATGGATGATATGCGGTGATCTAAAAGTGCTTTCCATGCTTCTTGGACAACAAGCAGGAAACACCAAGTACCCTTGCTTCTTGTGTGAATGGGACTGTCGGGATAAAAAGAATCATTGGATCAAAAAGGAGTGGCCGCAAAGTAAAGCATTAACACCTAGAAACAAAGATGTAGTAAAAGAAAGTTTGGTTGATCCCAGGAAGGTCCTGTTGCCTCCACTTCACATCAAGCTTGGCTTGATAAAACAATTTGTTAAAGTTCTATCAAAAGAAGGAGAGTACTTTAAATACCTAGGCAACAATTTTCCAGGACTGTAGGAAGCAAAAAGAAAGGAAGGTGTTTTCGTAGGTCCGGATATTCGGAAACTATTTAAAGACGAAGTGTTTGAAAGTAAAATCCTTTCGAGGGAAAAAAGAGGCCTGGAGAGCTTTCAAAGAAGTCGTCACAAAATTCCTCGGAACGTTAAGGACCCCAACTATAAATCAATCGTGGAAAACATGTTAATGAAAGTCAAAGACTTGGGTTGTTCAATGAGTTTGAAAGTTCATTTTTTAAATTCGCATTTGGACTACTTTCCCCTTTTGTTGCTGTTATGAGGGGTACCAGATACCCCTTTGCGTTGTGTGAAATTAGGGAGGTGAACTCCAAAGGGAACTATGCGTTTATAAATAAAAATAACATTTATTATACAATATTTTACAAAAGGTCGGGTTTACATATTATATTTAAGATCTTGGCTATACATATTTTAACAGAATTAGGGCATACTTCATCCGCTTCCTGCAGCATAACCATTACGGGTCGAGTGCAATAAAGTCTCGTAATCTCTCAAACGGCATGAGCACTATTTAAAAGGGGAAGAAATGACCAACCTGGGGAGTTTTTTTGATGAAACAGCAGAGCATGGCGTCGTTGAGGCACTTCTACCGGAGGAGGCTTTAGGCATCGGGCTAAAAATCTTGGGGCCCTTCAATGGAGGAGGTAGCCGAATCGGCGCTGGCGGTTGAACACGGACATCTCGCCATTTTACGGGGCGACCTTTTTTTCCCAGGCTTTCTTCGCAGCTCGCCACCTTAAATCGCTCTCTCGCTCTCCCTCCGAACGTCGTTCCTCCCACACTCGGGGCTCCCCCAATCTTTTTTATAACTCCTCCCCAGGTCAGTTTTTCACGTAAATTTATTGCCACTTCGAGTTTTTTATTCGAGGGCAGGATGCTCCGACATCCCCATGGTTGACCCACGTGGTACGCTTATTTCCAAGAAAATTGGATGTCCGTTGAATTTCCTGGAATTTCCTTCCCCTGTCCTGAGGAATTCAGGGGGTGCGATGTTTCTTGGAAAATTGGTGCAGTTCCTCCTTTTTCCAATATGGCCGTTTTATGCCCCGTAATCGTGTTGGAAAAACAAAATGGCTATGACGTTGGAAGGAGTTCAAAATGTCCAAATTGTGGATCCTTCACAACAGTTGCAGTTAGTGATCTTGGTGCAATTAGTGAAGAACAGGCTTAAAGATTTTACCAAGATATCAAAGAGATGGAGATTAGATACCAAAGTAGATGGAAAGTCAATATGATGGGGACTACTGCTGGATGCTACACAGAGAAGTCCCGCGTACTGACTGAAACAGACTAAGTGCCAAAACGAGCTTTCAGGGAAAAAGGAAAAGAAAGCAATAAGGATATATGAATCCAGGATGTATTAAACAATGGTAACCATTAAATGTTCCAATTAATAAAATTTCTAATTAATATATATTTAGCAAATCATTTCCAATTGTTTTATATATTAATTCATTCCTAAATAAAACACTTAAAAATATTTGAAAAGACCTTCTTCTCCCCAGAATATGTACAGTAGGCTTTCTTGTCCATATATTGAAGCCCATTTTGTGAAAAATCCTTACGTGATTGAGAAAAATGGATGTCATATTTGAAATCAGCACACCAAATACTATAAAATTCAGTCATTACATTTCAAAAACTTTTCTATGACTTAAATTTTGCAGGCCTGTGTAATTCAGTTCTCCAATTAATGATGTCTACATAACACAAACATCCGAAGTTTGTCTGTAGTATAATGGAATTTAAAATACGCATAACAGCATATTTTATAAAATACGTACCTCTAAAATTGGAAGGAAAAAAATTAAACAAATTATGTTATAATTAGACCTCTAGTTATTAAATTATAGGTTCTGTTAACTTTATCTTACGATGTATTCGTTATCAATCTATTCACCGCATTGCTAAATACAGTTTTTTTGGGTATGTAGTCGGAAGAACTTACCTTCCCACCATCCGTTATATAAAAGGGGATTTTATTTATTTATTTAATAAAAAACCTTTCTATAGATATAACTCTGTTTTAAAATTTTTGAAAAATTACTGGTTCAAATCGAAATTTTCATCATAAATATTAAAAACCAAAACTTTTAAAAACACCTTTTTCTATGTAACTTGAAATTTTATCAAAAATATAAGTGCAATTTTATATTAATATTTGCGAATACATTCCACTTGAAAAAAAAAATTAAAGATTTAATATTTATTTCAATACGTTTCAGCTTCTTTCGTAAATATCTAAAACTTCATACGAAAATAAGCTTTCAATTCCATGGATTAACTTTGATTCTATATCAGTGTTTGCTGTGCAAAGTGTGTTAAGTCCAAAATAGGCTAAAATGAGTTATCAAACCAGGAATGTTTGAAAAATCAAGGGCTATTGCAGGGTATAGAAAGCTAAGTTCCAATTCCACTCTTAAATACTTTTATTCACTAGGGAAAATTTGGTGTATGTGAAACAAAACACAAACATGTTGGTGTAAAAGGGGTTAAGTCCTAAACAAGGACTTAACACTCTACTCAGCAAAAATAAAATTCGAAAAAATTACTTAAAAATTTTGAAAAAAATTAAAAAAATTTCTTAGAAAAATCAAAAAATAAATTTAAAAACTGACTTTACAAAAGCCATTTTTTTCAATCCCGTTTTTCTCAAAACTACGATTTTGGACTTGACACTATTTCTCAGCAAACACAGATATAGCATTTGAATAGCAAATTTAGTTTCACTCAAAAACTTAGTTAATTTTATTAATAATTTATTTAAAATATCTGTTTTGCTTTTTTAAACTCTAAACTATTTAGAAGAGGTCAATTTAGTAGCATATTGCCCCTCTTTAAGTTATTAATATCAAGGAATATCAATAACAGAATTTTTTGAATTCCCTTTAAAATAAATTTTTCAGGGGATTTTCATAATTCGGGGCAGTAGGTCTATGGAAAATAATATCAGAAATTTATAAACTTTTGTGCTGATTAACATCAGTGAACACGTGGGCAGGTTGATGGCCGAATGGCTAGGGCACTGGCATTCGGTTCAGATCCTGTGGGTTCAAGTCCCAGTGTTGGAATGGATGTTTGTCGCCGTTCGGATTCTGCTTTAAACTGTAGGTCCCGGTCTAATTAGCTCTCGTGTAGCAAAAAGTTGACCATAGAGCTCCAAACTAACCGTCAAAACGTGGTTTCATATCAGGATCATACTTATGAGTTTATATATAGTTTATTATCACTAATGATCCCGTATAATGATTACTAGAATCCTCAGTTTATTATCCTATCACCTACAAGTATTAGATACCAACCAATCAAATATAAATTTTACTTATTTTAAAATGTCTTTATTACTAGTCAAATGTTGATTGGGTTAATAGCAATAGAAACATGTCTAAGCTAATTCCAAAGTATGTTTTGAAACAGTCAGTACAGAAATGCAGCCACTTAACAAAAGTGGCTATCCCATCAGTATTTAGCAAGCGTTGTGTGTTAAATATTAGCCTATTCGATGACGACTCATCAGGAATATTTTAACCTGGAACTAATTTACGGCTGGCACGCGATATTCGGTAATTATTATATGCTGTCACGGGCTTCCGTAACTATGCCTAACGTCTGCTAAGGAGATTAACAAATGATCTTTACAGGGAGCTTGTTAATTACGGACACACCATCCGTGGGTGATGTAGAGTTATTGTTTCGATAACGTGGCGAGTGAATGCAAAGAGAATTTAATTATATGATTGGAACTGCAACATTGAAAACGTCATTTCTCTCCTTGTAAATTGCTTTCAATGTGAGTTCAAAGGATTTTAACGAAAACCTGTTCTCTCGAGTTTCAGTTTTTCATGTCTGATGTAGCGCATTTTAGGCAAAGGGAACACTAGTTGATCTGTGGTACATCGGGAAATAAGTCAGTTTGTCATTTTTTAAATGTATCTTTGCGGTCAAATTGATATTAGAGTATTGTACCGTTTGAAAATATAGCGAATTGTCAGATCTCCAAAATTTATTAATTCGGACAGTGATTTATTCTCTAAAATTATTGACTGTAGAAATAAATGCAAAAAATTGGGCTATGGTCCCTCTATTGCCTGTTACATGCTAAAACGAAAAATCCTTATGGAAAGAGGTTTCCCAACTGAGAGAAATGTTAAAATATAATTTTGAAAATTATCAACATCATGTTAGAATAGACTTCCCTCGTGTTTCTTTCAAATCTTCATAAAAAAATAAAATAATCTAAGGAATAATATTAGATTATCTATTTCCAAAGAGTAGATACATTTCAAGCTTGAAAGAAAATTAACATAAGACACTATTGATTTTCATCTTTTATACTTGGTACTAATCGTGAACGATGGGGCCCTTCATACATACTTTTCAATGACATAACCTCAAATTATCCACTTTTTACTTGTGTCACTTAGGGCTCCTTGTTGGCCAAATTGGTCTGCAGGTCTGTACTGTCTGTCCGGCGCTCAGACCCATACTAATCATAAAACCGAACAGGGGAAATAAACCCTCGGCTGAGTTTGCAGATATTGCTACGCAACACTGGTCTCCAGTTTGACAATAGCGCCCTTTACACGTACGTTCTTTCGCGAGTGCTTGGAGCGTACGGGATTGCGCACACGCTCCAAGCACTCGCAAAAGAGCGTACATGTAAAGGGCGCTAATAGCGCCCTGTACACGTACGCTCTTGGAGTGCTTTGAGAGTACGGGATTGCACGCAGGAAAACTTGCAGTACGCTCCAAAGTAGCTTTCCCTTCCTCTCCGACACCTTCACGCGTGCACTCGATCGCGCGGGATCGTGGTTTCACGCGGGAAAGAACGTACGTGTAAAGGGCGCTATTGTCGTATGGACTGAACGTCCAGGCCGACGTAATATTTTGAGATTACCCTACTTGTGTCACTTTTCTTGCCGGGTTGCGATATATTAGACCATAGATTGGTGGTTCGGTCTCTCGTATTGCTTTTTCGGACCTAATATAGATCCTAAAGGACATGGATCTATATAACATCCGAAAGTGTCCAGTTGTTTAGGTCCAGTTGTATGACCTAATATAGATCCTTTCAAAGGGATGTGAGATACTAAAAAGACAAAATATAGCCTCTATTACTCGGTTAGAATCGGTATAAAAAAATTCTAGTTCTGAAAACACTTGACGAGTTCGGTCCGTTTTAATCCTAGTTTGTTTTCAGTTTTAAGTGTTTAAAATTATGAAGACCAAAATTTTTGAGCCATTTTCACTTTATCTATCAATTTTTCTGCTTATATAAAAACCACCAATTGCTTATTTTTAATGTTCAGTTTATTAGGACAAAATGACAAAACTGCCGAAATTTTCGGACGAGTCATAAAGCTCAAGCAAACTCTGTACAAACCACGACGTATGTAAACTTGAATAAATACGCAATACATGGTGACAATGTAATCATACAGCCACCAAAAATGGTACCCTTTTCCTTTCTTCTGAAAAACTTTTATGGCAAAACATGCGGTATTTATAGAAGAGTAATAGATTTGTTGAATGATTTTTTTTTAAAACGTTAGTTCATTTATTTGCCATAAGTAAGCCCCAAATAAAGTCTCGGTGGTTTTGAAATGACAGAAAAACTAATCGTAAATAAAACAACGAAAACTTAAAGTATGCATAATCTTCAGCCAATCTTCGCTCACCTCTAAAATTAACTGTGAGTGAACATTCTTTCGTCTTCTCCTCTATTGTTCTCTTTGACTTCTTAAGCTTGAAATTTAAAAATAAATTATTCTCCCCAAAAGTTCAATAATAGCCTCTGTACTAAATTTAACATTTAAGTGACTTAAATGGCTTGTTTTGAATTTTTATGCTCATATACTCTTTGTAGATGCAGTTGTAGAATCTTTTTGTCTGCCAACCTACTGACAGCACCATAACATTAGGTTGGAATTTTTAATGAGCTAGATATCTTCAAAGGACTTCAAAGGAATTTTAATGCTCTAAATCATGACATCGAAATGAATAAGGTTCTAGAATTATTATCGAATTATAAGAAGAAATCATCATTATACTTCAGACAAACTTTGTATAGACAACTAACTCAATAATGACTTATAAAGAATACGAAAACGAGAAAATATTCTGGTATAGAAATTATATTTGGGAACCAACACAATTCTTCCTCCGGAGTAATGCACACGTGCCAAAAATAAAAACTTATTTGTATATTTTATAAGTTACTGGAACAATCTACACCGTCATAACCCCACAAAATAAATTTATGCCCATTAAAAAACAGTAATGACCTAAGAAATCACAAAATTAAAGCAGGGATGACCATCAACAACCATCATACTGCATTGCATCAAAACATGCCTTTTTAAATATCGCATTTCAGAATTCTCAAGAAGACGAGAACCACACGAAATTAATTACTAAGTCGGAGACTATTCATCGGTCTGCGTGAAACATAGATGGTTTATTAAGTTTATTTAAGCACACAAAGTTAATGTGAGCCTTGCACGTAATATCCTGTAATGAAATGCTGGCACATGTGTACGGAGCAATATGTGCTGCCCCCCCCTTCTGCGATATTGCAACAAATTATGTTTAGATGGAGCGTGTTAATTACCCACAAAACATCCCATGATCTTTCAGAGTCATCGTTTTGGGTACAGAAGCACGCAAAGGTTCTTAATCACGTTCACTTCGGTTGGGAAATAATTCAATCTTTGCTTGCTTGTTTGCTTTTACAACTGCTTTTAAAATGCTTTTATTGAGCAGCGAGTTGGAATTTTTACATTTGCTACTGAAAATTAGCAGAGTTATCGATTAAGGGTTCAAAAAAGCTGTTTGTAAGATTGTGGTATTTGAAATTCATTTCTTCTGTGACTGAACAACAGTTAACAAATAGTTGACCGGTACATAATATACCGTATTTACTCGTGTATAGGCCACTTGCGTGTATAAGCCGCACCTGAAATTTGAGATAACATTCAGGGAAATTTTTTTTCTGCCTTCCGTTGTAGACTCAAAGTAGCATCGTTCAGCGAAATGTAGCAATGTCGTACGTACATTCCTTAGAATTCAATGCTCACCTAACAATATCAGGTACAGCTTTAGCTGATGGTGGTGAAACTACAGTGTAAAAAAGATGGTTATCTACTATATAAAATAGTTCCGTAACTGACTGACTGAATGATTGACTGACTGACTGAAATATAACGCACAGACCAAACCGCTGGACCTAAAGGGCTGAAATTTTGTATTGCGATTCTTCTTATAGTGTAGGGATGTACTACGAGAGACTTTTTGAAAAATTCTTCTCGGATTCTTTTAGATGTGTTTCTAACTTTCTTTAAAGTTTGCATTTAAAATAATAATCCGAGGGTTATAAAGTTTATATCACGAGAAATATCGTAAAACTTCCTTTTATATGAAATCTGTTTCGAATCTTCATTTTCTGATCTTTGGTGAATTTTTAAAAATTAATTTTTAGTATTCAATATATCAAATGCTGATCACGTGGTTTCTTTTCTCTTTGTGATACTTTAAGCTATTTTTGCATCACGTGCATAACAACGAAATAGACAAAAAACATTTTTGCTAATGCGGCAGACGATTGGACATTATCCAAAAAATATTAAAATACAGTAAAAGAAATGTTCCCCAAACTGTACTACATTAACTGTACTATATTATTTAGTATGATCTATTAGATTTAATTTGAATTTTTTCTTCTACATTATTTAGTCTATAAAAATATCCGTTACGATTTTTTTTATAAATATATTTTGTTTGGCATTAATTGCATACATTGACCATTTTATTTATTTTATATATATATATACAGTGGAATCTCGATCTATCGTTTTTCAAGGGACCGATTGAAATGAACGATATATGCGGAAACATAACAAAGCAATGTGATCGTTGGGACTGAATAAAATGAACGACACATACGGAAAAACGATGGATCCGAAAACGATCGATCGAGATTCCACTGTATACTAGTACGCTTAGGAATTATTTCGCACGAAGACAAACTCTTGGGAACTCAAAGAGTTTTATTAATTGTCCTAAGGTATAATATATACAAACAATATTTACAATACATTGAATTGCGGTGGGCATAATAGGGTGCAATAGGTAGTAAGATATATAGATACTAATGTTTTATGGTAGTAAAGTAATGTAAACTGAAGGGTGCTTACTGTATTTAATTTTGAAATTCCGTGTATAACCCTCATCAAATTTTTACTGACCTATTTTATGGGATAAAAGTGCGGCTTATACAAGTATAAATACGGTTTTCGCATTTTTACACTCAAGTGTTGAAGATAATTTAGGATAAAGGGATGTCTAATTAGAAAATTTTTTTATCAACTGAACATAGATTTACTTGGAAACTACTTTACTGAGACCCAAATGAGTTTCAGAAAAATCCCTACATTTTATTATTTAAACATTGAATCTCAGACCCCCCCCCCATAAAAAGAAAATATATTGCAGAAAATAAAAATGCAATACTTATCGGTAAAGAATAAAATTTCGGAATGACTTGCGTATACAGTGAAACCTGTTTTTTTTTTTTTGCGGTCTTTTTTTAAGCGATTTTTTTTGTGTGATTTATTTTATGCGGTAAATGAATATGAATCGAAAAAAAATTTAAATTACATATTTGAAATTATTTATTAGAAATTTCAAAAATAGGTTCGATCGTGTATTACAAGCAGCTGGACAAACGACCGTCGTCGCAAAAAACTTATCTCCGACTGCATGGTAGCAAAAAATAAATCAACTCTAATACGTATCTTCAAGCGACGAAAGCGATTATGAACCAGTTCATTGCAAGAATATGCGAGTCTTGGACTACGACGAGAAGTATCGAATTATGTACACTTTGAAAATTTTTCCATGTTTAAATTGAGAAATTAATTTTTTATAAATGCTTCCATGTGTAATTTAATTGTTTTCTTTGGAAAGCACTTTCTCGCTATTTCGTAAAGCTTTGACACATTTTCCAAGTGAGACTGTTTTTATGCGGTCCCTCTCCACCGCATAACATTTTTTCCCTTTAATATGTTGTGAAAAATTATTTGTTATAGCTATTAAAGAAGTTTCTGAATATTTTTTGTGCGGTTCTTATCTACCGCACAAAAACAGGTTTGGCTGTACATTTAAACAAAACTGCCGGCCAACAATGTGCCAAGGCAAAAGCAATCAGAAAACCCAAGGTTTAAATTAGTGTATCCTTCACTTCGCATCAATGCAATGATATTTCCAGAGGATTGGTTTTCTTGTTTAGAAATATTAACATTATACACCTCCCTCCCAACATGAGAAAGGCGATGATTAAAAGGAAAATATCAAATGAGAGACAATTGTATTTTAGAAAAAAAAATGTAAACATAGTAAAATGGAAACCTATTGATATAATGTTTAACATCCAATTATAGCATGTTGTAATGCCTACATCTGGAATTATCCATATGATCTTTGTGAAAGTGATTGTTAGACGAGTGTCGTAATAATCGGTATGTAAATCGTCTGTAAGCGACAGATAACACATATAATAGTTCTATTGTCCTATAGTGTTTCGATTAACGATATAGAGTGAAAGATCTGAAATACTACCCCAGTGGAAGAATTTATTAATTTGATAGCGTAATAACAAGGCTTTTCAAAAGACTTTATATGTATTGTAAAAAAATCGGCGTTTATGTTTATTTTTCCTCAATTTCTTAATGTCTTTCATCCTTAGAGAGCAAATATAGTTGTTGCATAAAGTGGCTTTAAAGATAGTGGGCAAGTAATATGAATTTTGTATCATTTAGATAGCTTTAAGCATTCTAGAAGCATGCTGAATGTACAATTGGGAAATTTAGCTTGTTACACCAGTTTGGAGTGGCATGCATGTGATTATAATTACCTAGCTTTTGCTTACTGACTTAGGTCTAAGTGTTCATGGAAGGAACACATATAAAGGAATATTTAATGAATATTAATTTATTTTTATCTACAATTTCAACTACATAACAATTACTTGGAAGAATTTAGTCAATGAAATTTATCCGGCAGCCAGTTGTCGTATTTGAAGTTCAGAAAGTTCTGGATAATACGCAAAATTTATCAAAAACAATCACTTTGATTCTGTACTGCCAGACCTGCGGATCATAGTTGTGAAATAAGCCTTAGCACAAAGTTATTAACAGAACTAGTATAACTATCACAAGGACAGTAGCTGATTTAGACGACCAGAACCGAGAGATCCTTTGATAATGAGTAACTGCATATGGTGTTTCTCAGGTTACCAAAAGACTCAGTCGTTGCTTTCGTCCACAAGCTTGAAGTGTCAAGATGTACGATTCCAAAACGACTAACGTAAGTAAAAAAAAACATTATTTTCGTCATCTGCAAATGTATTCATTACCTGTCTGAGTAATTAACTATGAACCGGTGGGCTACAGGAATTTTCGTAGTGCTTGAATTCAGAGATATTGAAAATGCTCAGTTTGCACTTCTAACATGAAGCAATTAACGTTTCGTTACGTGTGTGGTGAAGTATCTGTTTACCGTGTTTTACTTTTTTTTGCCATGATATAATGGTTCGAGTCGTGACCTTCCACGAAGGGGGCTTAGTTTTAACCCTCTAACGGTATAGTGGTTTGGGACGAAATAGATGGAACGGTCGGGTCGGTTCGGATCCGACCCGATCTTTTTTTTGATGAGGTTTTTGGTAGAAATAAGTACACAATAAGTATTTTTGTTGTATAATAATATTTATTGATAATATTTTACATGAAATAAAAGCCTTTTTGTAGAAAAAAGACCAACGAATTGTAATTTTGCTAAACAAAGAAAATCTCTCTGGAATTTACATAGAATGTTATACATACACTGCTGGCCACCCAAATTGCAACACCAAGACAAGAGATATCACAACAAAATTTATTTTGTAGATAACATGTTGACCAAGTATCAAATGATTAAATTTATAGACTTCTGTGAAGTGTGATTCCTGCCAAAATCAGTAGCCAGAGTAGCCGCCATTGTTGGAGATCACCGCTGCCACACGCCTCGGCATTGATTCAAAGAGACTTTGGATGAGTTCTTGGAGTACAGCAGACCAAGCAGCTTCCACACGTTGCCAAAGTTGATCTGCTGTGGCAGCTGGGGATGGAATCTGGGTCAATCGTAGAGCAACCATGGACCACATGTTTTCTATCGGCGAAAGATCCGGAGAGCGAGGCGGCCAGGGAAGCAATTCAATCTGACGATTGACGAAGAACCGTTGGACAATGCGTGCCACGTGTGGGATTTTGCGTATAGGATTTTGCGTATCCGCAAATGATTTTTTAGGTAAAAGTTGCATAAGACGGTCAGATTTCGCGGAATTTGGCGAGATTTCTTTCTTGTCCACATCCTTCTGTCATCGCACCATTGGCGGCGGAGACGTCTGTGGTTCTGCGTCAAGGGTAGACAAAGCAATGGACGTCTTGCGGACAGACCACTCTGCTGTAAACGGCGTCGAATGGTACGCGCAGACACTGGATGATGCGTTACAGACTGCATGTGCTGTACTATGGTTCGTGATGTGACTGAGCGATCCGTCACTGCCATGTGCACAATTTGCGTGTCATCACGTGAAGTGGTGCGCTGAGGTGGATGAGATCGAACACGCCGGTCCGTCATAACCTCCTGCATCCAACGATCACATACCCGCATTACAGTTGTTTGGTTTCGTCCAACACGACTACCGATTTCCCTGAAAGGTAATCCACAATCTCTGTAGGCCACTATCCTTCCTCTGTCGAACTCGGATACTTGATCAAAAGATGATCGCTGTTTTCGACGAGGCATAATTGATCGTTTTTTTGAAAAAACCTCAAGAAAAACACAATTGCCGAACTTGAAATCGTCGAAATCTCCAAGCCTTAAATAGCGCTTTGAAGTGGCGCCACAGGCGCGCTTGATGTGCGTCTGGGCTGAAATTCTAATCATTTGCATATCTCACCTCCGCTAATGCATGTTGTAAATTTCATGTTATTTGCATGTTTCCTTCAGGGTGTTGCATTTACAGTGGCCAGCAGTGTATTAGGTCTACTGTTTAATTTAGTCTTGAACCTAGTTTTATAAATTACTGAACCAAATTTTCGGGCACAAAAATGTAAAAAATAATATATGAAGATTATACTGACATTTTTGGCTTTCAAAATCGAAATAAAAGTTAAATCTTTTTAAAAAATTACTAGTGATCATGAATAACTTTTTTCAACAAAAAACGCTCGTATTTAAAGCAAACTTATAACTGCAAACGATCCAACACCTGTTGCAAGACTGCCTGATAAGTTCCTTGTGAACTCGATCGCTTGCAATGAGAGGGGAGAGTACGGGAGGGGGAAAACATAACCCTGGGTCGGATACGACCCCCACCGTATCGTTTGAGAGTTAAATCTGGAATAAGGTTTGTCCGTTTCTGTGTTGTCTCCTCATATGGAACATTGCTGGCTAATCTAAATGGTGCTCTCATAATAAAGCATCCCGCAAGACTTTGCCGGGAAACGACTAGTTCCTCCACATTAAAAAAAAACAACTTTTTTCTTTGCCCTCCAAATAAATAATACCTCTAACGCATGCTATACACAAATGCTTCGTCTCTCTTTAAGCAATTTCCGGAGGATGTCTAAACTAGTAAAAAATAAAGTTCATTATTTATCATGGAAATATATATTCCTAATAATAGCGAATCTCAAGTTAAGGTCTTAATAACGTATATCTAATGATTAATTCCAGAGAATATTTGAATATTAAATAATTAATTTGAAATTTCCATGTAATACGGGCTTATGGGCATTAACTCTCATGTTTCCGATAACATGCACACGTAAAACATTGAGATTGCACCACATGGGGCTGTTGCTTATTAGAAGCAGTTAATTAACAAACAGGCAATAATGCTAAAGTTTTCAGTTCTAATTCTAGCATTATTGATCTTACTATATTATCCAGTATATCGATGTTGATGTTAAAATAGTCTATAATTAATATATATATATATATATATATATATATATATATATATATATATATATATATATATATATATATATATATATATATATATATATACCGGGTGGTTATAATTAAACTTCCCCAATAAACTGCATCCTACAACGCAAACGGGTGAACGGAATGCAATGAAATTTCGTATATGGGCTATACACGAGATACGCTCACGGACTCTCGAAAAAAAAATTTAGTTCCAAAATGTCCACTAGGGGGCGCCTTTTCGGGAAAAACATGAAATTTAACACAATAAACAGCCAAAACGGAATACATAAACAATTTGAACATTTATTGACTAGTTTTTGATCAACTTGTCATCGATCCACATTGAATAAAGACAAGGAAATAAATAACAGTGCGTCATTGCTGTTTGAGAGGTAAAAAAACCAGTTGAGTTTGCAGAAACAGGTACAGATTATGACGAAATGTCACAAGAAGAGCAGTTGTTAATCGTGTCCAGGACGATGTAAGGAAAGGTGCTCATTGTGACCACCGTCAGTCACCTGCAAAGTTTCAAGCCAATGGACAGTGTGTTCAACAGCAGATCGTAACTGATCATTTGTGATTGCAAATGTTTGCAAATGGTTATAGGTGACTGACGGTGGTCACATTGAACACCTTTCCCTACATCGTCCTGGACACGATTAACAACTGCTCCTCTTGTGCAATTTCGTCCTAATCAATTCTTGTTTCTGCAAACTGGACTGTTTTTGTTTCTCCCTTACTTTACTTGATGTGGTTCAATGACAAGGTGATCAAAAACTACTCAATAAATGTTAATATTGTTTCTGTATTCCGTTTTGGTCGTTTATTGTGTTAAATTTCATGTTTTTTCCCGAAAAGACGCCATCTGGTGGACATTTTGGAACTAATTTTTTTTTTTCAAAATTCCGTGAGTGCATTTTGTGTATAGCTCATATACAAAATTTCGTTGCATTCCGTTCACCCGTTTGCGCCGTAGGATGCCGTTTATAGGGGAAGTTTAATTATAACCACCCGATATATATATATATATATATATATATATATATATATATATATATATATATATATATATATAATATGTGTGTGTGTGTGATTCGAATTTTTGTTGATATTCAAAATGAGTATGTAAAAGAACAGGTAGATTAACGTGTTACGAACATAAATTATATATAACATATGCAATAAGGAAAAGAAGGACGCAAAACATTTTAAAAGCCACAATATAAATTATTAGTGGCAATTAAGGTTCTCTGAATGTTTGTTTCATAGCAAGAAATTTTGATTGGCGGATAAGCAAAGATCCTAAGAGAAGTGAGATAATTAAGGACTTTGTATCAAAATATGGTTTCTTTCGTATTAAGAATATGTGCATATTCGTGCTCAGAAAATTTGAATACCTCCTGAAGGAAAAATAGTACAAACATTGTTTATACTACAATACACGATATTGCGAAAAGTGTCGTCTTCAGAATTTGATTACTACCGGTATTATTCTACCACTTGTTTGTAAATTAATCATTTATGACTGCTGATTGAATTTATTTTGAACAAGAGATCACTAGAGATCCATATCAAATATCTTATTATATTCGGCTATGTTTAAATTTGAACGATTGAAAGATCTCCCATTGTTTGAGTATGACCTCAATGAATTTACAGCTACAAGTAGAGGACCGCAACTCCCTACCAGCGAATTAAACAGCGTTGAGTATTGCGACCAAATCAGTAATGAATCGTGAAGAATATTTAAACATGCAATTAATGTGAGAGATAAACGGTAATTAGGTATCTCTCGAGAGTAAACAGAGCTGCGCATTCCCTCTTATGCGAAATTACTAATGATTCGGAATGATCTTTAAATTCGCCTGCACATTTCTGACAAAACATGCGGTGGTCAAATATGATTGTTTCCATTTCACGGCACGTGAGAGAGGGAATTAATTATGTCGGATATCCTGAGGTCAGGAATTGAGACAAAGTGACTACCAGAATGCCTCAAAAAAGGTTTTGATGGAAAGCAGTGGGGATTGTTCGAGGAGTAATTTTATAGGAACCATTTAAGTATTAAATAAGCACTTTTTTAGTCATTTTAGACTCTCCCATCCCTTGTAAGCAAAAATAAGCAGATGGCCGACCTCTTCCGCTTTTGCTCACAAAAGATTTGGCAAATTTCTTGACTCTATTCTACAGGTCAAACGATTTTTTCAATCTTCAAATTTCTTTTAAACTTCTCAATAAAAGCGTATCAATATGAAATTATTAACAGTAAATATAGTGAACAATAAATGTAAACAGCCAGTTATATCAACGTTGTAAATGTTTCATGAATTCTTTGAAAGTAAATAGTATAATACAATAGTAAGCAAATATATAAGTACAGATACAGTACTGAGGAACAATCGTTTTTTTTCCAATGCGGAAGCCTTGTCTTTAAAAATTTACCTGTTATCACCGCGGTATTGCTGGACTCTTTATTATGGGGCACCATATAGTTGGCCCAGCTTCGCCCCCTATGAACCGGTCCTGCAATTTTGAACCGAGTCAAGTGGCGAGACCGAAAACACTTGACCCCGCATCTCCAGAGGTAAATTTGAGAACTTGGAGGACATTGCAGCCACGACAGATTTTTCGTGCACTAGCTGCCGTTAGTGTACACGGCAATGGATTTTTCAGCGACCGGCATCGAACTAGGGACGTTCAGATCATTGGCACGCTTCCTTTGCCAACCGGTCCACTGTGCCATTGAATCTATTATTTACTTTTAATCTGTCCACCAAATCGCTCTAACCTACGCTTCAAAATCGTCAATTATAACATTTGTAATAGGTTGACTTGAACTCTGGATGACATGTTTTCTGTGTAAATGTAACCCCCACACGTAGAGGAAATCCTTGAGGTTTTGACTAGGCAGTCCAAACCTTGAGGATTTCCCCGTCGTGTATGGAGAAGCCGCCTTGAGACCAGTGGCGGACTGGGAAGTCCCCGAAATCCCGCTTGGAAAATATTTCTTTGTTGTGTTGTTGTTGTTGTTGTGGCTTATTCCTCAAGGTCTGGCCGAAGGCTAGACCAAGTCCAAGAGGTCGTGGACTCTCAAAAAGTCACACACGAGAAGAGGCCAAGTAAATAGGTCCTCTTGCAGCAGCCTCACGCAGTTCAATAGGTCGGCACATGATGCCGGTGCTGAAGCCCATGTAGCCTAACATCGAAAAGTTTTCTGTCCATTGATAAAAATAAGGCTCCCGATATGTCCACTCATGAGTCTGCCGAGCGTGACCTGGACTGCCTTGTCCCCTTTAATTATGAAGGCACCACCAGGATATTTCCCAGAATACCAGGAGGGGGACGGAGGAGTCAACCATAATTTCTGGTTTGGTATCTATATTTTTGAGCATATTGTACACATTTCTTGTACAAATCCTGCAGACTTTTTCCCTGAGGAATCCCTGCTCGTGTAGGCGCACCTTTACGTAAGCATTGCCCCGATCCCTCCTTCCCCCTTGTCAGCAAAAAAAATGCGAAGCTTGTAACCCCTTCTCCCCTTCTGATTGCATACTTGAACGGCCCCATATGGTCCAGTCTAAGGTACATGTAGGTGAAGAAATATTAATGGGATGAAAAATAAGAAATTTTAAAGGATGCCCTCTGAGTTTTAGCTAACGTATGTTTAAGGTTTTAAATATGGATTTATTTATAAAACTGGAGTTGTTCATTGTGTTGTTACTGCTTTAAAAGTGTCTCAAACTAAATTACTTACGCCTCCACTTAACGAAAAATAAAAAGCTTATCTAAATGGTGATCTTCTTTAGGATACAAAAAGAAATATCAGAAACTCAAGACAATGAGATAAATTTCTTTGGAAGCTGTTTTGAAAGTTTTATTTAGATTTAAATGTTTATTTTTCTTTAAAACAGGTATATTATTTGTATTATGCATTTTGAATGGATTAAAATATCATTGATAATGCGAAATATGTAGTGGTACCTGTACCCTACAATCTTTGTTAATATATTTTCTTAAAAATAGATTATGTAAAATGAAAGAAATGCATTTTTAATGCAACGTATAATGTACGATAATAATGTGAGATAACTCGCAATAATGCGTTCGGGAATAGACGAAACAGTTTCTCATGTGAATGCTGTATTTACGAACTAATTACCATTCCAGACACACAATGTGTTTTGTGGAGTGCAGATCATACCAAATGTGCAACAAGGATTTAATAAACTTTCTGCGTTTTGCTATAGAAACACGTCATGCTCATAATTTGATATAACATTATGACCTCAATCGGATGGACAATCGAAGCTGTTTAGGCACTCTGTTTAATGCATTTATCTAGATTTCAGTTTCCATATATATTAGTCATAAACCTGTTTTGACAGATATCCTTGCATTAATAATACTACGCCTATTTAAGTATAATAGAACACGTAATAATCATGGCGAGTATTAACTGTAGTAACACATCCTATAAGGCAATATAGGGAATTTAAGAGATTTATTTTAAAAATGATTTTCAGCAAGATGATTGGCTAGACTGCATAAGACGGTCAGAGAGATTTTTCGCTACGTTGGCGAAAATTTTTGGTTGCCAAGCTGAGGCGATTATGTCGTTAATATTGTTTCTCCTGCAAATTCGTGTTGTTGCTTTGTGTAGTTTAGAGTGTAGTTTGTGAGATAATGAGTGACACGATTGAATTGAGGTTGTTGCTTAAGATGGGTTTTAAGGGAAACAGCTGTGTAATAGGTTTTTGTATAGAGAATTGCCGTTTACTCCTACGACTTCGTACAGCCAGTGTAAGCTTTGTTTTACTGACCGCTGCAACCAACGGAGGCTTTTTTTTCTGTACTACAGCCAGCGGTACGTGGCGAAGCCAGCGCCTGGGGATTTTCTGTAAAGTTTTTGGACGGATGCGTAGCGGAGCGTCTCGGAGTAGAACAAGAGTATCAGAGCGAAGCGAAGATCCTGTGTGCGCCTACAAGTTTCATAAACCCAGCGGAAAGTTTGTTTCCCAGCTTATATGTTCTTTCTTTTGTCGCCATTGATGTTTTTGTCTGCATTTTGCACTTTAAGCCTAACAGGTCTGCGAAAAAGGCGTTGGCGAGTTCTTCTTTATAGCAAGCACTAAAAAGTGCCAAGCCGTTGGTGAAAAAGAAATCGCGCCAAATTCCGCGAAATCTGACCGTCTTATGCAACTTTTACCTAAAAAATCATTTGCGGATACGCAAAATCCTATACGCAAAATCCTATACGCAAAATACCACACATGGCACGCATTGTCCAACGGTTCTTCGTCAATCGTCAGATTGAATTGCTTCCCTGGCCACCTCGCTCTCCGGATCTTTCGCCGATAGAAAACATGTGGTCCATGGTTGCTCTACGATTGACCCAGATTCCATCCCCAGCTGCCACAGCAGATCAACTTTGGCAACGTGTGGAAGCTGCTTGGTCTGCTGTACCCCAAGAACTCATCCAAAGTCTCTTTGAATCAATGACGAGGCGTGTGGCAGCGGTGATCTCCAACAATGGCGGCTACTCTGTCTACTGATTTTGGCAGGAACCACACTTCACAGAAGTCTATAAATTTAATCATTTGATACTTGGTCAACAAGTTATCTACAAAATAAATTTTGTTGTGATATCTCTTGTCTTTCTTGGTGTTGCAATTTGGGTGGCCAGCAGTGTAACTTTACTAATTATTGACCAATTTAAATTATTATAGGCTTTTTGTGACCGCATGAGGGTGACTAAGAGGAATTTTGAATTTGATTTTACTTTCTTTTAAATTTTTTGGACTTCTATTCTCTGTTACGGCTAATTTTTGTGAATGAATCACAAATCACAAAACTGTGCTTAAAGTTTAGACTGATTCTTTTTAGTTAAGATATACTAATTTTTATGCTTTTAAAAGTACATCGTGAATTATAAAATTAAGAACAATATAAATTACAGTATACTAAGCATTCTGAAGTACAAACACAATATGTAATATACCAAATTACCAAATTTCAGAGAGTAAACAATCGCAAGTTAGTGAGACACAAAGGGGTGATTCCCGGAAATGTAACAGCTTCCATTTACTGTTGTCACCCTTCAAAATTGTTGGTTTTTTTTTAATTAAAAATTATTATAATTATTTTAAAGCTTCCAAACTTATCTTAGAATTATCCTAAGGCTTCAAAACATAAGTATACGAAGTTTCAACCAGATTTGTCAAGAAGTGTAGATTTGTATACCATATATACATAAATACATACATATAGACACTTTGCTTTATTTATATAGATCAGCATCTAGGTAGCTGTCAATAGTAGACACTTTTCTCCATAGGTTAACACTGAGGTGAGCGAATCCAATAGGGTTAGTACACAGCGGCCTTTACGTGTAACCACTAGCTTTCATTGTCCTGATGGAGTCTCACAGATTGATGGCACTGGTGGGTAAAGCGATGGTATTTCATTCAGAAAGATTGGCGATAAAATATGTTCCTGATAGTATTTGGAGTTAATCTTGACATTTTTTTCCACTCTCTTTATTTTTAACTTGCCATTATAAGAAAAACCAGCAACGATCATGAATCCCTTAGAAAAACTTTCTTTCGATTCTTTGAACCATGTACTTAAATTTTTTTCTCCCCTTTTATGATAATAAATGGCTCTTTTTTTGTTGCAAACATTTAAATACACCCATGATTCATCTATTGTGACAATTTTCCATTTTTCTTTGGATAAGTGTTTCTCATATAGAATTCTGCAGCTTGTCCTGCGTTCAGCTATATGATTTGGAAGAAGACAGTGCACATTGCGTTTTTTCGCTTTCTTAAGATTTAAATCAACGTTTATCATTTTGTTTACAGTGAACACCGAACATTTTAATGATTTTGCAACTGTCCTTTGACTAGGGAGATTTTCTTTTAACATTAAACAACGTACCTTTGCAATAGTCGAAGATGTCCGTTTTCTCCTTGGAAACTTGTTTGGAATTTTTGTCCCACTTGAGGCTTCAATTTGACGTTTGTTTCCTTTCTTGTTGACGATATTACCTATCGACGCTTTAGATATCACAGAACCATGACTCTCACATCGTTTTTGGATAACGGAGTATGCATATTTCTCTTCGGAAAGAGCATAAATGTAGCCTTCGAACCACTGCTTTGTTAAAAACGCCATTTTGAATAAAAACAAAACTTTCAAGCCGTAGACGATAATTTTGACTTTTAAAAACATAGTACAATTGAAATTATTTCTTTTGCAGTAAACGATTTTTTATTACCGCTTACCAAAATCGTCTAAAAAATGTGCGAACAGCCTCTGTATATAGTAGATAAGACACTCGCATTAAACATAACATTTATTTATAACATCACAGGACATCGTATAAGGTATTGAACGTTAAAATAATGTCTTTATGAAAAAAGATACCATTTGGCCTTAGTCAACATACTTTAATGGCACCCAGAAAAATCTCACATTTTCATGCTGTTATTGACAGACTGGAAAGTTTTTCTTAACGTTTTATGAAGAGTGTCGGGCCTCATCCATATTTTCAAACTTTTGAATTATTGTCTCTTCGTGCCGATAAAATGATATTCAAGGTGGGTCGAAACTACTCCTGTAATTTGCATAAGAGCCAAGAAAAATAGTTAGTTTTAATCAAACAGGATAGCTTAATTTGCAGTTTCTTTTTATATTTCATAAGACGAAGGTCTAGAGTTCAAATGAAGCATATTTCAAGATTATGTAAGCAACTTACTGAAATCCAGTATATAGAGACGCCACTGAAGCTGGTAAGAGAATGAATTTTGATGCTTTCTAACTTTTTTAGCTGTCTAAGCTGGCTCTCATTGTGCTTTTTCATTTTTAAACTCTCTTTTTTTTACCTAGTTATTCGGAAACAAATTTTAGCATTACTGGCTTTAAAATTTCTATATAGATTTTCTCAAATTGCCAGTTTTTCTTAAGCTTTAAGATCTAGGACCAAAGAGTAATACAAATTGGTTTTCCCTTTTGCACTCCATAGTAAGCTGTGCTTTTATCTTCGAATCACATCTTTCTGAACACCTGTTTTGCCCCCAGTTTCTGCAACTGCGTTTTAGGATTTTGTCTAGGTGACGTAGAATTTCGACTTACTCTGATAAACGTTATTTTTCTGTTTGACCTTTGTCTTGGTCTATAAACATTTTCAAAAATGAATCGACAAGATAACGTAAGTCTTTCTGCAGGAATGTTTTTGTTGAATATAATTTGCAGAGTATAATTTTTACTGCAATAACTGAAAATACAACAATAACGCCAGATAAATTCCAGATATCTGATCATCACGATTGTGTGATCATGAGTATATAAACTTTGGTACAACTGACACATGTCACGTTTCAAATTCGATACAATATTATGACGTGATAAGTTTGGACGGACCGTTCTAACTTTCTAGGTGCAAATATCATGAGTGAACTTGCATATATGCATATGTGATTCAGTTGCCTATAATGAAATATGAACATACCTTTAGCCTAATTAATTTTGAGATTTTCCTGCTATTTCATTGGCTTATGGTCCCTGTACAACTCTGTCAAACCTCATAACTCAAAAAATTTTAATTCAACCACATGAAATGAAAAATAACACATACTACGTAACTCTTTAACTAAACTGTTGCTAACCTGTTAACTCCACTTTATTTATGAAGATGTTTAATTACATAACAATGTGGCCGATGCATATCTCGGAACACTTTAACATTTATTTTCAAGAATAAACGATAATAATTTATCTTTTCCCTGTCGAATAAATCAGTTTTTTATTCATCCTGTAAAAAGTGGGGAATGTCAGTTACGTGGTTTGTAACTAAGACAACGATATATTATTACGTTTACTTCCCTAAAAGGCTCTATCTCGCTTCGAAACATAACATGAATGTTCTCTCATAGATATATTTAAATTTGTGAAAGCTATAAAAGAACACAGAAATGGATACCAAATTTGCTTTATCCTTGCCAGTCATTTTGTCAATTCTTTTGTATAAAAGGTAGGATCAAAAAGTTCCAGGGCAATTTTTTTATTTTATAAAATACAACACTTACATATAATTACAGGTCAAAATTTTGAAAATACTGGCTTTGGCTTTTTACACGTTTATTCCAGCGGCTGTATAATTGTTGTCGGGTTCGTACATATGGCGTATGTTAGACGCATCGATAATTGGGAAAAGCCGTTACAGAGTTGGATATTTTAAGGGAGATTGACAGCGGTTTTTAACAACTCAAAGAAGCCGGCGCAGGTAACAAGGTCCTCAGTTGGAAAGAGCTTTGTAAAAGAGGACTATTCCTAAAGAAAATGCACATATCTTTAGAACTCGTTCGGAAATGATTATATATATATATATATATATAATAAAAATGAAGTAGCGGTGAACATCAGGAAGGAAAATTGTTATGCTTGATGAGAATCGCGGACGGCAATCACAGAAAGAGAGTCCGGGCCCGAGGAAAACAGGAGCCTTTCATTTCGAAGAATGCTTTTTTTCTTGGAACTTCTGCTGGACATCTTACGTTCCTTTACACTGGGCTACACATAGTCATTTTTTGCACATTATTCAGTTCACAATAGCTTATTCCGGAACCTGCCGAATCGGCATAAGACAAATGCACGTAGCGCGCTAAAAGTACATGTTTTCGGATCAGTGTCAGACACACAAAGAGCCCCAAAAAGGACGCTCGCTCGCGCGAGAGCGAGGTGCAGAAACTTTTAATTGGCAAGTTAAAAACATCTGACCTCGCACGTCATTTTAAGTGATTTGCATCGGACGATTTTCAAATTTTCTGGAACATTGCGTCACACTGCTTTTAAAACAATTAGCTTTTACAGGTGTATTAGGGGAAAATCTAATCGGTTATTTTGATTATCTATAGATCAGAATTTGGATTAAGGGGCGATACTTTATTGAGATAAAATAGAAGAATTTCGAAGAGCCGTTTAATTAATGAAAGTGAAATATTATTGTTTCATATATATATAATATATATATATATATATATATATTATATATATATATACTGTCTCAGTTTTATTTAGTCATCATGTCACTGATTTTCTGGAAGTTGGGGTAAGTACTCCAAAAAATCTATTCCAAATTCAATTCATACAATTATTCTTATATCAATACTAGTTTGTGGACATCCACTAAAATAAATCACCAGTATATATATATATATATATATATATATATATATATATATATATACACTGCTGGCCACTGTAAATGCAACACCCTGAAGGAAGCATGCAAATAACATGAAATTTACAACATGCATTAGCGGAGGTGAGATATGCAAATGATTAGAATTTCAGCGCAGACACACATCACGCACGCCTGAGCCGCCACTTCAAAGCGCTATTTAAGGCTTGGAGATTTCGACGATTTCAAGTTCGGCAATTGTGTTTTTCGTGTGGTTTTTTCGAAAAAAAAAGGATCAATTATGCCTCGTCGAAAACAGCGATCATCTTTTGATCAAGTATCCAAGTTCGACAGAGGAAGGATAGTGGCCTACCGAGATTGTGGATTATCTTTCAGGGAAATCGGTAGTCGTGTTGGACGAAACCAAACAACTGTAATGCAGATATGTGATCGTTGGATGCAGGAGAGTACGACGGACCGGCGTGTTCGATCGCATCCATCTCAGCGCACCACTTCACGCGATGACAGGCAAATTGTGCGCATGGCAGTGACGGATCGCTCAGTCACATCACGAACCATAGCACAGCACATGCAGTCTGTAACGCATCATCCAGTGTCTGCGCGTACCATTCGACACCGTTTACAGCAGAGTGGTGTGTCCGCAAGACGTCCATTGCTTTGTCTACCCTTGACGCAGAACCACAGACGTCTCCGTCGCCAATGGTGCGATGACAGAAGGATGTGGACGGCAGAATGGAGTGAAATTGTCTTTACTGACGAGTCACGCTTCTGTCTGCAACACCACGATGGTCGCATTCGAGTCTGGAGACACCGTGAAGAGAGGATGCTGAACAGCTGCGTTATGCACCGCCACACTGGTCCTGCACCGGGTATTATGGTATGGGGCGGTATTGGATATCACTCTCGCACACCTCTAGTACGCATTGCCGGTACTTTAAACAGCCAGCGCTACATCTCCGAGGTGTTGGAGCCAGTTGTCCTTCCTTCCCTTCAGGGCTTGCCCACAGCCATATTTCAACAGGATAATGCGCGACCACTCGTGGCACGCATTGTCCAACGGTTCTTCTTCAATCGCCAGATTGAATTGCTTCCCTGGCCCCCCGCTCTCCGGATCTTTCGCCGATAGAAAACATGTGGTCCATGGTTGCTCTACTATTGACCCAGCTTCCTTCCCCAGCTGCCACAGCAGATCAACTTTGGCAACGTGTGGAAGCTGCTTGGTCTGCTGTACCCCAAGAACTCATCCAAAGTCTCTTTGAATCAATGCCGAGGCGTGTGGCAGCGGTGATCTCCAATAATTGCGGCTACTCTGGCTACTGATTTTGGCAGGAACCACACTTCACAGAAGTCTATAAATTTAATCATTTGATACTTCGTCAACATGGTATCTACAAAATAAATTTTCTTGTGATATCTCTTGTCTTTCTTGGTGTTGCAATTTGGGTGGCCAGCAGTCTATATATATATATATATATATATATATATATATATATCGGTGATAACACTGAGAGCAAAGTATAATTAGAAAGAGGTGAACCTCTTAGAGTGGAAAAATTTTAAACTGTCCGTGATAGAATAGTAACTGATTTGTATAGAAGAGGTGATGCACATAAAGTTGTAAGCAATAATTTTAAATTCCTGTATGGTTATAACAAAAAAGCATTCATGCATTATAAAACCTATATTGAGGAAATTAATAAAAACGTAAATGTTGGTGAATTGAAAGGGAAAGTGGAACAGTTCGATATATTAAGCAAAGCTGAGAATGGAGTCACTGCCTCTGGAAAATTGAATTTCATAACTAAAAACAAAATTATATCCACATTTCCTAACATCTTCATAATTTTGAGAGTATTTTTAACATCGCTAATGAGCAATGCCAAAGAAGGGAGTCCATTTTCCATTCCGAAACTGGTTAAAATTAATGGATGCAGTACCCTTTCGTTACAAAAGCTTAACGCGCTGGTAAAACTGCACATAGAAATGAATGTGCTAAAAACATCTTGCTATGAGGATACTATTAATAAGTTTGTAAAGCTGCCACACCACAGGTCCAGGGTTCAGCCCTGCGACTGGGCAAGGTAGACCAGCCTTTCATCCTTTCAGTGGGTCGATAAAATGAGGACCAAGCATGCTTGGGAACTAAACTCTGGGGGTCCCACGTCAGGTTGACCACCTGACTGAGACATGAAGGGGTCACAACCATAGCGAACCAAGTCCATCTAAACTGAATTGGAGAAATCAAGGTTTGAAGTTTTTTGTGTAACGCATGTGTAATGTTAATGTAATGTTTTGTGTAGCGGAGTTTTTTGTGAAAACGTATTAATCACTTGATTCACTATGGCAGTGAATAGACATATTTTTAAGTTACTCCAACATGATCTATCTCCATTTTTAAAAAATACGGACTTGGTCCACTATCGTTGTGAACCCCTCACATATGCCTTATGACACCCTCAGTCTACGGTCAAGAAAGCGGATATTGCCGGCCTTGGTCCACAGCGGACTGTTGCGCCATGAGTTTAGTTTTTAGTTTAGTTTTATTAATAAGTTTTCAAAAGTCAAAATTAGAAAAAAAAATTTTAAATAACAGAATATTCATTTATTTTCATTTTATATTTTTTTTGTTACTTCAATCTAACAATATAAATTAAAACAATTTCAAAAATTATGAATTTTGTAAGCAAATATCACCTTTATTATTGTTTATATAACAAGGGCCCCGAATTTCATTTATATGCCTAGGGTCCGAAAACCCCCAGTTGCGGCCCTGCGTGTACAGGTCATTTTTCGAGATACAATATATGGAATATTTTTTTATACGCAGTTTCGGGATAGAACGATGGATTATTTCTACCTCACTCCCTTTTTTCTAGGAAGTGAAAAAAGCTTCCCAAAGCCCGCAGTTTTTAATATATCTAGCTTTTAACAAAATTTTGAAAAAGAAAAGATAAAGAAATCCTAGATTTAGAGTTTACGTCCTGTCAACGTTTGATAAGACTGCTACACTTGGCCCTTTAAATCGAAAATAAAATAAAAAATTGCATAATATCAGGGTTGAAGCATTGTTTCTCTTCCAAAAACTGATATATTTTAATAAAAAATAGCGAATAGGTGCAATTATTAATTGTTTTATTCACACTCATTTTACCAGTGAGGTATTTCCTAAATAAATTCCTAGCTTAATATTAATTGAATTAAGTATTGTTCATCGATCGATATCTTGTCAAGAGAATTTTTATATAAGCTACATAAATAAATTTAAGTTTCTTGTTAAAAATGTTCTTTCTTGCTGTGCTTTCTTGCTTGTCTTGTTATAATTCTGAATAGTAATTATATTTTGTATGGTATAAAAACTCTCAAATATTAAATTTAAAAAGTTTTTTTTCTAAAAATGTAGAAGATTTTTCTCAATGTATACTACATATCAGATAAAATAAAACTCTATCCAACTAAAACATATAATTTAAAGACCTGAAAACAATGCAATACAGAATACGATTTATTATTTCTAAATGCATTTAGCTGGTAATGTGTAATTGCTTGAGATTTTTTTTTTTGTTATTTTGGTGATTCTTGGAGCAGAAAATTTTGCATTAAGCAGTCACAGAGCTTTGATTTATCTGGGAAATTACCATAAAAAACTTTCTCTAATGGTTAGGAATTTAATATGAGATAAGCAAACAATATTTAATGACAAATTTATGATAAATTTTGTCTGTCGTATGTATTCTTTTCTTTTTCTAAATATGGATGAATTTCTTCGTGTATCTATTCTATATTTCGCTTGTAACCTGTAAATATACGTATTTCGGAATTTATCTGAGTAAAACTTTTCATCGCCAGAATGTAATCTTATGTTAATTTCTTCATTTATTTTACTTATTATTATCGAAGTGTTTTTGTCTATTATTGTTTCTACATCGTTGGGTGAAGGCTAAATACGTAACTATTTTTATCGGATTTTACTGACTTAATTAACTGTACAATTGCTTAGGCTGCCAATTGGTTAGCGCGACGAAAATCGGGCCTGAGAGAATCCCAATAAGCGCAGCTGTGTGTGCACTCGTGTTGAAGCTGGGTATAAGCTGTAAGTCCCTCTGTGCTGTTTGAAGTGGAGAGGGGGGCGCACGTGCCCACCAGATGTCTCTCTTGGGCGTGCTCGGTCGAAAATTGTGGTGTAAACGGGCAAAAAGTCGGCCTACGACACATGTGGTACCTAATAGCCGCTAGCTAAACAGGAGCTGCATCTCTTCGCCGTGCAACCTTATTGGACCTGATTAGTCTATATGTGAGGCGGTGAAAGGCAAAGTGGTGTAAGCCACATTTTCAACTTTTTCCCTTTGAGGGCAAAAATGCAATCTAAATGAGGGCAAAAATGTTCAATTTATAGTGGAACTGTAAATAATTATTATTTTCAATATTATAATAATTATTATTTATTATAATTTGTTCAATTTATGGTGGAATTTTTTGTAGTTTTTCCAGTAAATATCTTTTGACTTGCACCACTTGACTTACTGACTTACACCACTTTGCCTTTTACCGCCTCATGTGTGTGTGTGTGTGAGGAGGGAGGGGGTCTAAGTTCCCTGGGGCTGACGACGGTCACACCCCAGTCCTGTGTACATATCGCTCACTCCTTTCAACAATGTCATATCTCAAAATTCGGCAATTTTTAGTTATGCTTGTTTTCAAAATACCCTGAAAGAGTAGTATATTCCTGCAAGATTGTCATATCTCACCGCTCAGTATTTAACCGCTAGAGAACAGAATTAAAATTTATTTTCAATACATTTCAATGTACTTTTAAACTTTCAAATTACTCTCCTGAAAAATCTTCTTTTTTGAGATATGACGTTGTTGAAAGGAGTAAGCGATATGACTACAAGGAAATAGACACATAAATCACACAATCACAGAAGAAATTTTATTCACAAACGATGACACCGGCGATGGACGATGGATTGCAGCTCCCCTTTCTTTTGCAGGCGGAAGACTGACGACTTTCCTAGAATACAACCAGATCTTATGCTTGAATCGAACCCGCGCCCCTTACGCCCTTTAGCCACTGGGCGACGATTAGTCTATATTCGGCCAGGAGGCATAAAGTATTAAACAAACATTTTTTTTAAAAGTTGGAATTTTAGTTTTACGGTTTAAGCTCTAGATTATTTCCATAAAATTTACGAGTAATTTTTCGATGAATTTGCAAGTATTAAAATTGCAACCCCACATAGTATAGTAGTTAGCGTTTTGAGCTGCAACTCAGTGGGGTACGGTTCAAATCCTGAACAAGGCTTGCTTTTTTCAGTGTCATCCCTGTCATAGGGAGCAATACTGGCTGACCTAAATAGAGCTCTTCTAATAAAATAGCCAGCAAAACTTCCCGATTTTCATGGGCCAATGTCAAAATAAGTAGTACCTACAATTAGAAGACAAGGGCCTGTCGCATTGGAATATTAAAAAAAAGCTTTTTATAATTTCAGCTTTTATCGTACAATTAATTGAACACCATACATTCTGCGAATTGAAAGTAAAGCCTTTCAAAAAGTCTTAGTTTGAGAAAATATGTCTCATTCACCAAACATACTCATTTAGGTACCATTATTCAGAATTTTTTTATGCGTTTCTGCTTAAAATATCATTTCCCAAAGCTATTTGTTCGTTTAAATAAAATAATATCAGTTGAAGCACAGGTAGTATTTAAAAATACACCTGAGACAGATTAAGGTCCTAAAAAGAATGGAAAATAAGTGAGATGAAAAAGAGAGAATGGATTGTTCTTTGAATAGTAGGAAGTCACTCAAACAAATGGGAACCCCTAAAAACTTTAACTTCTTATCCCCTTTTTCTGTATTTTAGAGCAGCTTCAACATTTTTTTTTCTTTTACCGTAAAACAGAAATTTAATTCCAAAGTTTTCAGCAAGGTTTTTAGGAGATATAAAAAATTAAATTGTGCTGTATTTCCGAGGAAAGTAATTCTAAAAAAGTTATTCAGTTATTTTTTTTTTAAGTTTCGTGATGCTATTGTAATTCTTTGGGTGTAAACAGTTAGGTATACTTAAACTCAATTTTGAGGGTTTTAGTTTTGTGCTAAGCTTTCTGTATATGTCTTATTTTATTTCAGGAGATAATACTTTAAAGGTACGGTTTTAGAATTCCGAAACCTCGTTATTCCTAAACCTCGTTCCGAAACCTCGTTCCCAAACCTCTTATTTAAAAAAGATTCTACATTTACATGATATAATAGGTTTTTTCACTACACACACACACATACATATATATATATATATATATATATATATATATATATATATATATATATATATATATATATATATATATATATATAATAATAATAATAATCACAACCGAATGAATAGCTGGGTACAACTTATTAGAGATGCAGTCGGCGCTAAGTGTTGATCATAATATAAAAGTGTTAATCATAATATGCAGTCACTCGTTGGGAGATGAGAAAAGCACAGAAGCCAGAGAAGAGAAACACAACTTCCACAGACGTATTTTATTTATCAGTAAGAATTTCGAAGGCTGCAGTGGCCACTGGACTTGCGGCGTCCATGCAACAGAACTTGCCTGGCGTCCGTCAGGACGGGACGTGAAAACAGCAGTGCTTACATGACAGAGTTAAGTTAGAAGAGACGTCGAGACCACCGTACTTCTGGCGTCCTCGGAGAGCAGATCTGACAGCATGGAGAGTTAGGTGAGAAGAGACAGAAGTTTTCTGTTCTGGCAATTATCAAATGACTGTTTACTGACCTTGCCACCAGGGGCCCGAAATTACTTATTTTTTTAATTGGATGAATTTAGTCTCGTGGAGTTCACGTGTCCACGTCGTGGTTCTCCCGGGGATTAATTAATTGCTAGATCACGCGCTGATCTGCGTTTTACCAAAAAGGAAGAATTTGAAAACAGGTCTGATTTATTGTATACAAATTTAATGAGGACCTTGGATTCCGATCAGATATATGGGGATGTTATTGAATTCAGATATTTCAAATGCCTGCTTAATGATCTCCAGGGCTAATATAAATTATAACTTACATTATTTTTAAGTTACAATTTGGACGAGAGGTCGTGCTTTATTACAAGGATAATTTAGAATACGCGTTAAATGCAATTTAATAGGAGGACGCGTTTTTTGTTACTTACACACACACACACACACACACACATATATATATATATATATATATGTGTGTGTGTGTGTGTGCGTGTGTGAGTTAATGTATATATCTATAAATATGAATAGATATGTAATTAATACTGTTTGCAGTATCAACATTTCTTATGACTGTAACTGTTGAATAGCTACCCCATTTCCCTTTGATGCAACAAAAATAAATCCATTAGTGTATTGGGGTCATTTCTTCTGTTACTTTGAGACGAAACAAATATTACCCCTGCTGGATAAAAAAAATTGATAGTTCTAGCTCAAAAGAATCATTAAGAAATTCACCAAAACAATTTTATATTAATCAGGAATGGTATTCTCGTACACATGCGAATTTCGAGAAAACTAAGCTGTAATAATCGCCAACAAAGTTTAGATGCGGGTTTCGGGTCTCGAGGCGCGGGTCTCGAGGTCGGTATCCTTCCGAGTGAACTTTTAAGGCGATGTGAGGAAGAATATCCGCTGCATATTCTTTCTTTTCTCTTTTGGCACCATTGGTACATGCCCTGTGTTGATATTTGTCCACTCTGCTGCTGTGCGCTGGTAACGGTGCACGTGATATTATGATGAGTTGTGAGTTATAGAATACATTTCTTGACCACATTTACTTTACATTTTGAAAGTTAGGTATTTCCATTGCCCTAATGAAAGCAAGGATCGAAGATTTATTAAAACTAAAAGAAAACGCTCGCCCAAGCAAAGGTATTTTTAACATAACTAAGAAAACACCTAAATAGTATTATGCGAGAACATTTCATTTTTTAGAAATTAATTTTTTTTTAATTACGTTATTCTGGGAATTTCATGAACATTTAATCTAAAACGAAACAATTTTCAAGATCTCATAAAAGAATGAAAATATAGATATTTTTTATATCATTTACCGACTCTCTTACTTGTAACGTTTAAAGCACGCATGGCCTCAAAAAGGACATTGACTTATAAACGGCTTGGGTAGAAACGTCATAATGGGTATAGGCAAGATACCGTAAAATCTGGACTATAATACGCACACGTGTATAATACGCATGCTTGATTTTGCGCGAAATTTTCGGAAAAAAAAATTTTAATTCAAATATAATACGCACCCATAACTTTTCAATATTTTATTTAAAAATTGAACAAATATTTATTAACATAAATAAAATGTGTAATAAAAATTAACGAAAACGTCAAATTTGATAGAAAAAACTTAAATTTTTAATTAAAAACAAACAATACATTGAAATTATCAGTCTTAATCACTTTCACTAGAATGCAGCTCATCTATTGTTTGTTCTTTATTCAATGTTTAAAACTACATTTTTTTTTTGTTACACGAGTATAATACGCAGCCTCATTTTTGCGGACTAAAATGTGAAAAAAAAGTGCGTGTTATACTAAATATATAACGTACTTGCTATCATTTGATCTCTTAGGATTACTGCAGAACCATGCTATGTTAAATAATTGCAAGATAAAAAGAACTTTTTATATACCATGTTTTTAAATTTTCTGAATCATATAAACTTGACAATTCTATGTATTAATACATACTTTTTAAAATTTTTTTTTGATGAATTATCCCATCAACTTGAAAGAAAGTGAAGTTAATTGGAAGTTAACTTGCGTTTAACTTTTCGTTCCCGCCCCGGTCGATATATGGCTGCGCCAGTCTACAAAACAAAATTAACTGAAAAAGAATGCAATTCTGCTTAAATATGGCTAAAAGTATCAAAAGAATGCATTGTCATCGTGTTCTGGGATATTCTAAAAGTTTCAAATGTCTAGCTAGTCGGGAAGTTAGTTAAAAATCGATTGCAAGATTTGTACTGGACAAACACACACACAAACAAGAAAGCGAATTAATAAAAACATGGTAAATAATAATAATAATAATAATAAAGATATGTGCACCTAATACTTCATTTACTTCCCCTCGTCCATCTAGTGTCTTGGCTTCCCAACTTCAAAAAGTCTTCCCTTAGACATAGTGTAACAAACATGATTTTCGTCCCCGCTGTGCCTAATCTCCCCCCCCCCCCCGAGTACTGATAATAGACCCTTCGGAAAACAAAGAGAGAAACGGGTGTCTCAGCCGAGTCAATGAGAGGGTCTAAAATCTCGAAGCAGTTGATGTTACAATGTAATCGTGTGTTCCTGTAAATATGTGATAATTGTGTGTCCGCAAAATATATGATCGTCCGTTGTGTATGTGTATTTTTATGTCAAGATGTCCTGTGTAATAAAGTCCATGTTGTTATTGATTCAAATTAGTACATTTGACATAACAGCTGGAAAGGTATTGGGAATATGAATATTATCCAATGATTTTCAAAAACTCATCTTGATATTTTTTGAATTCACAAAAGAAAATGACGTTAAAGAAATTACGTATACTCAGCAAATCAATGGTAATTGCATCAAGAAGTTTTGTTCTATCACGGCATCTGGTATTTTTTTACCGCAGCAACCTGAGACCATCCATAATCACTCGACCAGATGTCTCATTGAGAATGCTGAAGTCTCATAAAGAATACTGAATATCAATTTGTTTCCCAAAGTCTCTTAGCTGCATATACACAAATTCAGAACATTTATTTCAAAATAGCACTGATTGGCACCGACTATGCTAACAGATCTCCAAATAATCAAGGTCAATTTACTTAACTCACTGCAATATTTCATTTCCAATGGCACAGATTATAAGATAACTACAGGCACAAAAAAAAACACAACACAAGAAACGGAAAAAAACGGAAAAAAGCTGCAGCAAATTGTCTGTCAATCCAGAAGTCCCTTGGCCTCCCAGTAACGGTTCACAAGAGAAAGTTTAATCAATGCAGGGCAATGAAACAAAAGTTCACAGTTCATGACCCGCCCCAAGTCACATAATCTGCAGAAAAGGCTAGAAACAATGGTGAAGCGGTGTAAATGTTCCAGGAGACAGTCATGGCCAGTGGCTAGTCTAAACTCGGCCACCATTTGATGCATGGGCCATTCAGAGACACCAAATAACTTTTCTCTCCAAGTCTTTTGAGAAGTTCTACCGGAGAGACTCTTTTTGATCTCGTCTTTCACCGTATTTTTGATTATACGCTTTACAGTACTGTAAGGGACCCTGGAAGGAGATGTCTGCAAGATCAAAGCACCTCTTTTGGCCAGAGAGTGTCAGCAATTTCATTGCCATAAACACCACAGTTCCCAGGGATCCACTGTAAAACAATGATGACCCCCTTACTGACAGATAATTTTAACTGCAAAATAAATTTACGCAAAAATCATGATTTGAGAGTCACATCTTCCTACGACAATAGAACTGACGAACCATTCCAAAAATAGCTTCTTTCTGTATAACGAACGAACAGCTATGTCATGGCCACTCCCAATATTGTGAATTACCTCGTATTTTACGAAAATTTCATGACTTTTCTAGCATCTGTAAAATTTTAATGTGATTAATTATTGCTACTGGTATTATTTGTATGTTGACGACAAGTTCATAAATTTCAGATATTAGACATGAATACCTTTGTCTATACATTAAGAATAACGTTCAAGGGAAATTTTCGAAATTTTCTCCTATAGAAGATCCCTATGTGATCGTCTTTCAGACGTCTAGTGATGCCTCGTTCTCAATTTCATCTGAGAGGTCACCAGGTTGCACTACAAGAGAGATCGGTACGTACGCAATAACAGATGATTTAGACTCGTTTTTGGAGATAATTTGTGGGAGTGTGGTTGTTTTAATGTACTGTTACGAATTTTAGGAGTCTATGGTAATATCCCCAAATACGAGAGTTATCGCCAAACTGGCTATGGATTTAGTGACTTATTATGGTCGCCAAATTTGGAGATATGGCGCCAAATGGTCGCCAACCTCCTGGACCTTTTCAGAAGGTTCTGGAAATTTCTAGGTGGCCGGCCGATAGGGGGCGCTTTGGAAGTCTATAAATATACCTGACATTGGCATTGGAACTCAGAGAGTGTTTTATTCTGCTACGTATTGAATGTATTGAAAGTGCGTTAGGCGTATATTGTATTGAAGACTCTGTTATCCTGACTTGTGTTTTTAGAGTTTTCTGTTATATAGAAGACAGTTGTTACGGGTTTTATGTTAGTATTCGTGTATGCGCCTGAAGAATTTACAGAATAATAAACTTTATTTTGTGTGCACTTTCTGAAGATATTTTATTCAATCCTATCGAACCCAGGAAAACGGAACAGTATTATTATATAATGTTATTACTTACATGGAAACTAATTTATGATTTGTTGCAGTATTTTTGTTAAATTAAATTGCTTAAGATATTTGAATTCAGTATTTTATAAATTTTAAAAGTTAATGCAGTAAAGGTCTTTATAAAGGAAAACTAAGTGATTTACTGTCTTTAGCTGTAAATCAGAGTATATTGTGATTTCTAAATAAAGTCTTTTACAAGTATTGCAACAAAATACCAAATGTATTTTATCGTTTCAACATACTTTGAAAAATAAATTCTGCACTCAATGCGTTAACTTTAAACCTTGGCGGAACGTATATATCAAACTTACCCACCCAGTTGTTTTTTGAAACTTATCAAAGCCCCTCTCAAATCCTCCAATTGAATCATTGCTGAAAAATTTAATTCTGAAAAACTCTTCCAGAAACTTAGTAACAGCTAAACTTGTTAAACTTCTCCATTTCTTAAAGAAATAATTCATTTCTTTTCGTGGAATTCAGAAAAAAAATTATCTCCTCGAAAAACAATAAAAACATTTTCTGAGACACCATATGTTGTTTTTTTATCGCCATCGCGATTTGGCAGCGTAGAAATAGACTTAGATTTTCTCCGGATTTTATGTTCCTGCTAACTTTATTTCTTTCAGAGAGGCAAAGTTTTTATTTATAAATGAGCTCCAAGACCCTTATTTTTTCCTACCTTGTTCTATAAATTGTCTGGAGATAGCAACATGTGATTATCTTCTAAGATTTATGTTCCTTTAAATAGATTTTATTTAATACTTTCTACGAAAGTGTATACCGCCTTGTAACAGCTATGGTACTTTTTATCGTAATAGTTTTATATGAGCCTAAGTTACGCTATCAGACTGTTTAGACACTAAACTATAAACTCTATAACTACGTTAAGCCTTAGTGTTGAATTATTCATGTCATAAATTGGTTACTAGTAAAATTTAAAATATTCACTTTTTTATATCGAAATTTTATGTCGGAATTTATTATGGATCGTTTTCGATTAGTGAACAAACATAAGTTGTCCAATCAGATTCCTCTGGTAGCTTAGCTCATGAAAGCATTTATTTAAATTGTTACGAATTTTGTAAATTAATGTATGTCTTTAGCTTAAATTATCGTTAAAATTGTTATTCTGCTTGTAAAATAATGCATTATTATCTTTTGTTCCATGTAAATAGTCATTTTAACTAAATTTATGCAGTACCATGCATTTAACATTGGGTTTCTATGGTGTCTCGTCAAATTGGCGAGATATTGTCTTGTTGGCGAAGTTTTTGGCAACTGATTTTTTACGCTAAATTTGGCGAATTGGCGTCAAGTTTGGCGACTTTTCCAAACCTGGAATTTTCTGTAACATTCTGGAAATTCCCAGACTCTCGAGAAACTATAGATACAGCCTCATTTCGGGGTAGGGTGCAGATTTCAGTTTTGACTGATCTTCGAGCTTGTAAAAAGCGCTGCTGTTAGCTGTGAGATTTTTATCAGAGAATTGCGGAGATTTATGCCGCGATAAGTGCGACTTCGTGCGGCGTCTTTTTTGTTCAGTTTTTCCGTACTTCTGTGAACTAGAGTCTATAGAGACTGTGTTAGAAGCACTGTAGTCAGGTTCTGACGATATGTAAGCTGTAGTATTTCGACTTCCTGTAAATAAATTTTTATTTTTATTTTGTCTGATTCAAAGTCCATTCCATCGCCGACCCGAACTGGGAATTCGTAACAATATAATACTAAAACTGTCATTCAGAGTTCTCTGTGTCTTACGTAATACACAATACACAGTATACATACGTATAAACACGGTACTCATAATAAACTCAGAGATAGAACCCTTTTTATCGTAATGGATTTATGAGTCTAATATATTTGACCCTAATTTACGCTATCAGACTATTTAGACATTACACTATAGACTATAATTGCGTTAAAGCTAGTGTTGAATTATTTAAGTCATAAATTGATTACTAGTAAAATTTAAATATTCGCTTTTTTATATAAAACTTTTATATCGGATTTTATTAGTATTGGGACGTCACGCCTTTACGGGGGTACGTTCTCACGCCGCACAGACCAGCTACATATTTTTCTAGGATTCCAATTGAAGTTCCCACCGAAATTTTTTAACACGTTGGGAATTAAAAAACGATACCAACAAATGCCGCCAGAGTTTTTGGCCTGCAAGCTAATCCCTGGCATAGCGGTTTCTCTAGCAAGCTGTGGGGGTAACTGTTTGGCAAACAGAAGCGTCGCCCATCATCGTCGCAAATCTGTCTTCCTTAGCGATAGCTCTATGCGACTTTGTCACTCGAATGTAATAAAGTTTCGGTGTTAAGAAGAGTTGTCAGCCGATACCGTGCCGCCCCCCCCCCCGGTTTTGGGAAAGCAATTTCTAAGAAGACGGCCACCGCCGAAATTTTCAAGCCGAGAGATAGTCAGAAAGTTGGAGAATTTTAGAGAGATTGTCATGTAACATCCAGCTATGCAGACGTGTTTTTGGAAGCTACTGTTGAGACCATGGGTCTGGGAGCGTACGCTGTGAATCTGCACTTAAATTAATTAAATATGTTGTAATTGTTTAATGTTTAATTTTTTTTTGTAAATAAATTTCCTTGTTAAGTTTCTGTTTAAAGAATTAGCCTTTTCATAATAATTAGGACTCTGTCTTTCTTGGTCATGAATTCAGTAATAGTAATTTTAAAAAAAGCCTAAGAGAAATGCCTTAACAACCTATCGTGATGCCACAGTATGGATTGTTTTGCATTACTGATGAACACACATAAGTTCTCCAATAAAATTCATCTGGTAGCTTAGCTTATGAAAGCATTCATTTATATAATACTAAAACTCTGACTTTCAGAGCTCTCTTTGTCTTACATAACACACAATAGCATACGATGCGTATAAATATTGTACTCATAATAAACTCAGAGATAGAATAAAACAAGTTTCACTAAAATCGAATCACGGTCATCGTGTAGTATGTATGTTTAGCAATATTTCTAAGTATTTTTCGTTGCAATTCGTAAACGGAAGATGACGAGTGTATTTTAGATTTCATTGATGTCATTTTCCAAGAAAAAGAGGAATCTTTACTTAATGGCATAGTTATTTTATTTCAGAAAAACAGTCCTAAATCAGTATTTGTGTAAATGCTTGTGTAAGTAAATGCTTTTTTCACCTCTGATAGAGCTCTTAGAAATCAAGTGTCTGAAGAACTTAAGTGTAAGGTTACATTTTAAATTTGTAGAAGAACATTACATTTAAATTTGTTACATTTTAAATTTGTAAGAGTTTAGTTTTAACAAAACTATGTCGTTGTTTATGAAATGAATTGCAGATATATTGCAGGTATGTTAAACTTTTAAAATTCGGATGTTTCAGTTATAAATTGTTTAGCATGCTAAGTTGATATTTTAGATGTTTTGCGAAGTTAGAAATTTTGAGTTTTATCTCAGTTTTTATATTGAAAACTTAAATAATAAATGTGTAGGTGTTGATGTGTAAATCATGATTAAACTCAGACATAATAAAGAACATAAAATTACCTGTTAATGAACTTTTGAACCTGTTAATGAACGTTTTACTAAAAGGCTAAAAAGATCTCTGTAAGATACAAGGAATTTTAAAGTTCCTAAAATGGAACTTTAATATTCCTTGTATATTTTTCCGGAAAGTCTCTAGTTCTTGGAAAAATTGTTTAAAGTACTTCAATAATTTACGTTATATGTAAAAAGTTTCTAATGTTATGGTTAAATGTTATAAGAAAATTTTACTTAACGGGTAAGTATAATTTTTATCTATCTTCTTTTTGTTTTAACTTGTTGACGTTGTCAGTTAGAGATTCTACTCTCAATAACTCAAGTGGATTTAAGAGTTATCCTATGTGTGAAGTCTTAAAATGTCATTCAAAGGTATATTTTTGTATCAATGTATTTTTGACATTTTTTATTGAATACGAATATTTTCTTTCGTATAAATGTAGGTAAAAATTCAAAGGCATTTTACGAAAATGCACTTGTTTCAAAGTTTTCTAACTTCATTCAGTAGCCATCAGTATTTCACGCAGTTTACTTCTAAAATTTGTTATTTAGAGTTCTACAAATATAAGTTCGTTTGACACTCATCTTAATATCATATTATGTTGATTTCGTGTATTATGTGAGCGCATAATTTCTACCCATTAAATTTCTTCCTGCAAAAATGAAACGCTGTTTTACTAAAAGGCTAAAAAGATCTCTGTAAGATACAAAAAGTGGGATACATGAAATAGGTATACCCGCTACCCAGAAGCGTTATAGTCTAAAATACATACTAGGTATCCTTTTTTAACAGCATTTCAAAGCAACATTTCTTTTTTCTAGCTTAGTTGCTGATACTGAGTGCTATATTTTGACATCCGTCGAGGACATGTTAGTAGATCACCCAACAGACTTATTATATAAGGCGCTATCTGAAAACCCGCACTTCGCTACGGAGTACATTCAAATTAAATACAATAGTCAATGTATGCAATTAATGCGAAAAAAATAAATATATATAAGTATATTTATAATAAATACGACTATCAATGTATACAATTTATGCAAAAAAACAAAAAAATATATTTATAAAAAAATCGTAAGGGATATTTTTGTAAGCAAAATAATGTAGAAGAAAATATTCAAATTAAATGTAATAGGGCATACTAAAGAATATAGTACGGTTAATATACTAGTACAGTTTGAGGAACATATCTTTTACTGTATTTTAATATTTTTTTGGATAATGTTCAATCGTTTGCCGCATTAACAAGAAAAAAAATATATATTGTCTATTTAGTTTTTATGCACGTGACGATAAATTTATTTAAAGTACCAGAAAAAGAAATCACGTGATCAGCATTTAATAAATTAAATTCTAAAAATTAATCTTTAAAAATTCACCAAAAATCAGAAAATGGAGGTAAAGATTCGAAAAAGATATCATTTTAAAGGAATATTTATGATCTTTCTCGTGATATAAATTTCATAATCGTCAAATTATTATTTTAAATGCAAACTTAAAAAACGTTACTAAAACAGCTTAAAAATTTAATTTTAAAAAATCTAAGAAGAATTTTCAAAAATCTTTCTTAGTGCACGACTACACTATAAGAAGAATCGCCATGCAAAATTTCAGCTCTTTAGGTCCACCGGTTTGGTCTGTACGTTGTATGTCAGTCAGTCAATCAGTCAGTCAGTGAGTCAGTCAGTTACGGAATTGTTTTATATACAGTGGACGCTCGTTAATTCGAACTCGGTTAATTCGAACTAATCGAAAGGACCCAAAAGACTTGTATTGGAGTTAATGTTAAAAATATCTCATTAATTCGAACTAAATTTTTATCACTTCGGTTAATTCGAACTAAAAATTTGACAAAAAAAAATTCATTTTCCTCGTTTAATGGAGAAAATACACACTGTAGTTGTTATTTTGTGTGTCAAAATTTCTTTTCTGTGTAAAGAGGCACATGCCTGCATTCCTAGACTATTGCATGTCCGATAACGTTAGTAGCTATTGTCCTTCTTATTAGTGCTAAACGGAAAAAGCAATTTTCCTTTATTTGGATCGATTTTCTTAGAATTTCAGAAAAACTAGTCTTTTCTACAGATTCTAGGGACCTGCGTCAGTTATAACTGTAGTGCAGATAAGTTAATGTGGTCTAGTTTTTCTTCCTCATTGTGTGGTGTGAACGTGTAAAAATTCAGGATGTCTACACGTGGAAAGTACAAAACCCTAACTTTGGAGACAAAGGTAGAAATTTTAAAGAAAGTAGAGAACGGCGAATATAAAACAAAGTTAGCAGCTGACTATGGAATTAAAAAAAATGCCTTGTCAACTAATTTGAAAAACAAGGAATCAATTTTAGATTCATGGGAAAAATCAAAATTTGCTAGAGGAAGGAAACGCATGGGAAATGCGTCCCAAGAAGTTCTAGAAAATGCTCTACTGCTATGGTTCCAGGATGTTGGATCTCGAAATTTTCCGATAAATGGGCCCCTAGTGCTGACGAAGGCTGATGAATTGGCAAGTTGAATGGGTATTGAAGATTTGAAATGCAGTGATGGATGGCTTTCTCGATTAAAGTCAAGGCACAATATTTCTTATCAAACTGTATGTGGCCAAAGCTCTGATGTAAACGAAGACGTATGCACTAATTTCGGTAGGAAACTGCCAGGGCTTTTCTCTACTTACCTGCCAAAAGATATTTTTAATGCGGCCATAATGGACAAAGCCATAATGGAATCTATTAAAACTCTGAAAGCATTTATTCAGATGAAACTTTCCTCTGAAAATGAATTGAAATGTTTACTTCAAATCGAGAAGCTGGCTGAACAATGTAGGCATCATAAACAGAACCAAACATCCAATTTACAGTTTTTCCCCAAAGTGTAATTCATATTTTTAATAAATTTTACTTCAGGGGTGTCAAACTCAAAGGCTAACTTGGGCCAAACAAACAAGGTTTAACTATAGGTGGGCCGCAAAAAAAATCAATATTAATACAAACGTATGTTTATTTACCTAATTACAGTATATTCAACATAAATATACGCATTTTGTTTAATATTAGCAAAAAAAAGAGTATAATTAAGAAAACATTTAGCGAATTTTTCCTATCTTATTATAATTCTGCGTCGGTATTTTAATATATATTATTGTGTGCCAATATATTGGCCGGGCCGCATAAATGTTCGTCGCGGGCCGCGAGTTTGACACCCCTGGTTTACTTTATACTGCATATCTTCTGCTTCATTTTATGATTAAGGTAAGTCTGTATTGATTTTTAATATGTTTAACTTTAGATAACATAGTATAATATATTTTCTGGGGTTATACATACTAGGAGATTTTCTTCTTCAGTGATACACATTTAAAGTTATATATTTTCTCTTAACATCGGATAATTCGAACTTTTTTCTGAGAACCTTTGAGTTCGAATTAACGAGCGTCCACTGTATATAGATAGATTAGAAAAGCGTATTCTCGAGTGTTTCACCGGAACTCATTATGCTCGCTTAAAAATATGTTCACAGTGACAAACGTAGGATGATTAGCGTCCATCTCAGTTGTTATGTAAAGCGCGTACTGTGCAGAAAACCCATGATTGTTTAAAAGCTTTATCGTTACAAAGAAAATTTAGCTCAGGTCATTCATAAAGACGAAGTATCTGGAATACCTCGTATGCAAATACCATACTCGATCCGATTGATGAATTTAAATTGACGAATTTAAAAGTTGCAGCTTTAACAATGAAAGCTGCAATTTCGTCACACTATCCCAAAGATTTTCCCAATGAAACTAACATCAGGTATATTATAGTACAGTGTTGTGTATAAGATGACGGTTTCCGAAATTATGTTTCTTAAATAATAACTTGCCATTGAGCGCATGCATTTTAAGCGTTGGATGATAGAATTTTACTTCAGTTAAAGAATATATTACTTAATTTGCATTTCACTGTAGAATCGCGTTATTATGTTGCACGTAAATTTCTCCTATTCCCTTGTAAATAAATTTTGTTTCAATAAATTTGGGATGGCTGGAAATGACAAAATTACTACAAGTTGTGTATATCAGGATTCTCTTGATAAAGATATAGGAAATACTTTGCTAAATTCATTAAAATTATTGAAATTAATAAAATTAATTATTATTAAAATTAATAAATATATAAAAGCATATAGCAAAATACAGAATAACTACTCGTTTAATACGTTTCTAGAAATAGTTAATTAACTTTCTACCTTTTACTGGAATAATAGGACATGTTCTATATACTTTTAAATATAGTTAAGACTGATTTCAAACAAACGGGGTAAACTTTTCACAGCATGTCATATTGAATAAGTCTAACTTCCTTTGTATAATCTATTCATTTACTGTTCAAGCTCGACATATGAGCATGTCATTACAGTTTGAGATTCATTTAAATAAGTATTTATTAATCTTTTAAACTATAATTTCGAGTACATAGTGGATAAGAATGCATGTGGTCATGAAAACAGTATATACGTCATTAGGGAATGGTTATTGTCTTACAGTTTCTATCGCAATAAAATATATCATCCCGGTTTGTAACTTTTTCTAAAATTAGGGTATTTTCGAATTCTGGAAACTATTCTGTCTCTTTATCTAATGAACGAATATAATTTGATGTGGTTCTATTCTAATATGAAATCAAACTGGAACTTGCAAGAAAAGAAGTCGATATTCACTAAAATTTGCATCTATTATAAATCCAGAGTTTCTCTAATTGTGATAGTTAAAAATTTTCACATTATTTTCTGTTGTAACTTTCGTATAGATACTTCACATCATTGTTTAGACCATTGCATAGCAAAGTAATTGAAGATATCTGAGGGGTTTTTGTGGGAAATCCTGAATGGTCTCTAATGATGCGATCTGTAAAATATCCTATCTGGCAAAACATGTGTCGAGCTCTGGTCCCATGTTATATATTTACTTTAACTGGGTAAAAGAGAATTTGAGAAGGTGTTATAAAGACTTTTTGTTAGTAGATATGATTGTCAAACACTCGATTTAGAGCAGTCGCTTTACATAATTTTTTACATTTCGAAAGTTCTGTCGTTGTCATGAATTCAGATAGTCAAATTTTTTATTCAATGCACTTGGCATTATTTTCATTTCTAATAGAACAGAGCCACATTATAATTTTCAAGTGAAGACCTAATAGTTTCTGGGGAATTGTTTTTTTTTCTACATTCATTATGGGCTGGATTTTGACAACCGTAAAAATATGTGAGAAAGCCCATCAACAGATTTTGTAAACATCTCATAATTGCTATAGGCAGAGCATGATTATTTTTGAGGTTATCTATGAATTACTCTCTCTCATTTTCATATGCTTCCTCTTTATTATCTTTTTTTTACCTTCGGTATTATCCTAAATTTTATTTGTAAGATAACATATAGCTTCTTGAGATGGTTTATCACTAGTCAGTAGTTTAAACCATAGAATAGTGATACGTTTGTTCGTTTAGAATCTAATCTGTTTTCTGACTGGTACAAGGGTTAGTGCCTCAGGGTAGGTGATTGACCTGTTAACGGCATTATCTACGACGCTTGTGTCAGTGAGGAGACTACTATTGTAACATTTCTAATGTATCTGCCATATTAAGAAGAAACTGGATGTTATTCAAGTGAGGGTTTAAAGCATTCGGAAGCAGAGAGTTGTGTTAAAACGCCGTTGCTTCTAAAATACAAAAATTCAAATCGCTGAGTAAAATATTTTATGTGTATATCAGAAAACACCTTTACTCTACACGCCTAGTCAATGTTATGCCTAGTCAATGCAGCCAGCGCCATCTGTGCACTCCCCGTGAACCACTGAGTATTGACTTTAGTAGAGGCAAGACGTACTATCGCAGCGGAGACTTTTGTTTTGATAACGACGCAGTACGAAGAACGTGCTTGCTTTGTAATGAGGATTTAACTGTGTTTTGTTCTATGTTTAATACAAAGTGTCTTCTAAATACAGTGTTTGGTTTTAGTAATTCATATTATTGGAGTTAATTAATGACTTGGAAGTTTTACGACGTCCCCCTAAAACCCCTAGACACGAACCTTTCTTACAAATGTACAGACGGTGGACAAAATAATACGAACACCTGTGAAATAATGGAAAATCTTTATTAATAGGGGGTTGGACCACCCTTTGACTGTAGTACGGATTTAATGCGACGTGGGATAGATGCATAAAGGTCATGGACAATATTTAAAGGAATATTAAGCCATTCCTCCTGCAGAGCGGTCTCTAATTCCGAAAGTCCGGATGGAGGTGGAAATCGGGAACGAAGTTTGGACTCCAAATATTGCCATAAATGCTCAATAATATTCAAGTCCGGAGACTGAGGGGGCCAGGCGAGATGTTCAACTGCATCGTCATGCTCTTCGAACCATTCTTGAACACACCTAGCAGTGTGGATAGGGGCGTTGTCGTCTTGAAAAAGCAGTCGCTCTCCAGGGAATACAGTCTGGACAAAAGGATGGACATGATCCCCTAGAACGCTTAGATAGTAATTGGATTTGATCCTCCCATGCAGAATAACAAGTGGCCCAAGACCGCGCCAAGATATCGCACCCCATACCATAATGGAGCCACCCCCATGCTTCACAGTCGGCAAGAGGCATTCAGGATGAAACGCTTCTTTGGGCGTTCTCCAGACATAAACGCGTAAGGTCGTCTGAAATAGGGTGAATGACGATTCATCTGACCATATTACCTGTTGCCACTGCTGTGGGGACCAGCCTTTGTGATCTCTGCACCATTGGCGTCGCTTGAAAGCATTAGTTGCTGTCACCAAGGGTTCACGAATTGCCACTCTGCCATAAATGTTCGCAGCATGAAGTTCCCTTTTGACAGTTTTTGTTGAAACGGGGTCCTGGAGATGACTGTTCATTTCGGATGTTATCTCGGATAACGATTGCTTGTGCTTTCGGGCTACTATGCGCTTCAAGACCCGTCTATCCCTATCAGCAAGCTTAGACTTTCGGCCACTGTTGTGCTTTGAAGACGTCGTCTTACCCTCTTTTGTTTACGCTGTCATAACGGCTGATACCGTACTCCTTGCAAACCCCAAAAGGTTTGCTGTTTCCGTAAGCGATGCTCCACTTAAACGAGCTCCAAATATCATTCCTCTTTGGAACTCTGACAGGTATGACATTTCAACTTATCACAGACAGTTCGATAGAAGCATGCAACATAGGTGACTGCTGTTGAGAGATTGATACCTTCCTCTTCACGCCCACTAGGTGGCAGACTTCTGTTGCAGGTGGCGCGGCTGTACTGCAGGTGTGAAATACGTCATACTTTTTCACAGGTGTTCGTATTATTTTGTACTCCATCTGTATATCTGAATACACCCTCATTCTACATGTCTATGTTATAAAATAATTAATACTGTCTTTAAACGTCAAATATATTGTTTTGGTGTATAAAGTACATTCGTTCATTGCCCCTAATTTTAGCCGTCACATCTAAATATGAAATCCATCAGTGAATTTATCGTTAATAATCTTAATTATTATCCATAAGAGCGTAATATATTCGGCACATCATCTCAAGCATGTAGAAACCACATAATTAATTTCCTACATCTGAATATCCCAAAACGGCAGATCTCTTATTTGATATGTTTGTTGTGACGTGTTTCCACACAGGAAAGAAATCTTGCGGGATGGGTGGAATAAATCCATATTGCGAATCTTGTAAGTGGATCAAATGTTAGAATACTGCCTGGGGATGCAAAGAAGGATGATTCAATTCCCATTCCTGATATAGTTTAATTTTTAGGAGGAAATTGATTAGCTCTACATATGTCAAATGTCGTGGATTGGATGTGAACAATACACAGAGGTGTTTAACGGATACAGAGTAGTAAATTTCCACCCGATGTAAATAGGCTTTCGTTCTCCCTTTCAGAGGTAGAAAATAGGATGATAATCGCAACGAAACGGCAGGGAAATCAAGTTATTAAAATAAAGGCCCGGTATACGGCAGATAGTAGGTTCATTTTATGCCCACTCATGGTACATTTTCAATGTGATACAAGATTTAAGAATGGGTGCAAGGTGAGAGATGTAAACATTGCTACTCATCATCTGTGTAGAATTTTCGCTACTGTATATTCTCAGTCTAGTTTAGTTTAGTTTAGTTTTATGATATAGTTAGGATTGTTTGATGGGGCACAGGAACTTTAAGCTCGATGAAATGGCTATAAATATTGCCCAATTCTAACCACAAAAATTTAAATAATATTAAAAAAAGAAATTTTCCTTCTTAATACATATAAAGTACATATCTTTAAATATGTGATATATAAAAATGGAGTTTATAAATCTATAAATAATTTTCAAATTAGCAGTTTAGAATTTTATAAGATTAACTGGTGATTAAAAATCATAAAGTGCTGTGTGCATCATAAAATTGAGATATATGCTTACAGAAAATAATTAATGGTCAGAATACACTTGTATTGTATTTAAATGTAATGTAAAACCAAATAAATTGTAGAAAATATTATTTAAATTAAAAATTGAGCGTAAAATTGGAAAACTTCAAAAATTATCACAATTATTTGCATAATTTTTCCATATAAAAAAAATTTTTAGACTTGCACATTTTTCTGGTTTTAAAATGTAGAGTACCATGAAATAACATATGAGTGTGGTTTTATCCATTTCCTATTCATAGTTTAAAAGTAATGCCGCACACAAACTCAAAATTAGCAGTTAATCATATGAAATTCTAAACTGCTAATTTGAAATTTATTTATAGATTTATAATTTCCATTTTTATATATGACATATTTAAAGATGTCTACTTTATATATATAAAGAAAGAAAAAAATTTTCTTATATTTTTTGAGTTTTTGTGGTTAGAATTAGACCATATTTATAGTAATTTCTTCGAGCTTAAAGGTCTTGTGCCCTTTTAAAAATGCTATTCATTGTCCAGCACATTCCAGTGAGTCAGGTGGGAGGTTGAGCTCTTGATTCATTGCAATAATCTTTGTGTCAAGTAGTAAAGAATGAAATTACCTCATGAAGTGTGAGCAATGAACTGTTTTAGGTGGTTCACCATCTCAGGGGTTGCTTCTCAATGTAGTTCAAATTTTGTCTTTTTATCTTCATATCAAAGCTACAAGGAGCCTTCTTTGGAAATTGAATACTTAATTTTTCATAACTTGCAATCTCTCAGTAAATTCCATATACATACAGTTCATAATCCAACTAGTACGAGTCATATTACACAGTTTGTTTCACTCTTGTGATAAAGAACCTTCTTTTGTTCCTTCTTTTGTCGCCATTTAAATCATTCTAACCAAAGGCAGAATGTGTGCTAGATTGTAGATCGTTATAATCATGCAATAACCTCATAATTGATTGTCTTGCCACTTCACCATCGCAACATCGTATGCTTTCGATTTCATACTGTAGGAAACAAGTTTAGACGGGAAGGGCAACTGAACGTGGTACATCCACTGGATGAATTCCCTGTTCATATTTGATCTTTTCTCTGCAAATAATCCTTCATATGTTTGCTACTCTGTAAATTATTCTATGATATATATAATTCTGTAATGCATTTCTCTTTTTGGAGAAATTATATGCGGTGCAGTTCAATCCACTTAATCTACGAAAAGAGTGTATACATTCAGGGGGGGGGGGGGCGGGGGGTTATCGACAAATGATAGCAATAATGGGTAATGTCAATTACTGCCTCGGCAGTAATTTATTTGTAATAAGAGAAAACTTGTAAGTGGGTCTGAAATAGCAACATGCGATGAGTGGCCTTTACCATATTTTTTGTATTAGAAGAAATAAAGCCAGCTTATCCGCATAATTTGGATGCGTTCGCCAGTAGGAACATTTTTTTTTTCAGGCAACGCATATTTTCGACTATTGTACGTGGTATGCTTCCATCAAGTAAGTCTGCTAAGGCTGTTGTGCTTTTCTCGTCTTGGGATACCATACAGGCATCGTAAAGGACTTCGTGTTTTTGGAGTGACTTGTATGACAGATGTCAGATGATCCGATCTTACAACCTATGGAATTCAGGGGTATACGATCGAAAAACATAATTCTGTTGTGAATCTGGAATAAACGTTTTAACTAAACTTTTTCCGAGTTTAAGAGAAATCTTAAACATCTTTGGAGTGTCCCTCCTGTCATTGACTGGTACTCGAGAAAATGTCCTGTTGGTGCCCTCTTTTTTGAGGGCCATAGAAGACAGCAAACTTGCATTTCACGTTTTGCCAGTGGACTCTTGAGAGGTCTCTCCTATGAGCACGGACAGAAGGTTTTTAAGACCTGCACCAAGTGTAGGGCTGTTCAGGCTTCACCTGATCTTATTTTAAACGAGCTTGTTTTTACCTTGGACGAGGTTTACTCTAAATATTTTCTTTTCTTGGACTTTCTGGGAGTATATGGACGTATGGATTTGGTCTAGCATAGCAAGACCATTTCGGGGATCAGAAACAACAACAAAATACTAAACTTTTTCTACCTCATGAGCAAGCACATGTATCTACTCCCGCTCACACAAAATCCATGATAATTATTACTATAATTCGGATATTATATAGGTTTTATTTTAGGGTAAATTTGTTTCACCCTTGAAACTCTTCTACAACAGGTAATTAACTGATAAATGACAGTGATGATGTCTCTTTGAGAGGTCAAACTATAAGCTTTGTTGATAATATCTGTAGGATGTCTTACTGGCATTTCAACCAATAAATTATTTTAATATACCATTGCATTCGGAATACCAAAAGTTGCGAAGCAAATGTCTATTGCATCCTTTACTATTATGTAAATCCCTTCTCTCTAAAATAAAGTTTGATATAGTTCAATCTAAATTTATTCCCCTCATTAGAGCTTCTATATACCTCCATGTAAATGAGGAACACACCTCTATATTTAATGGTTAATTAACAAAGCCATGATAATTATTACTATAATTCGGATATTATATAGGTCTCATTTTAGGGTAAATTTGTTTCACCCTTGAAACTCTTCTACAACAGGTAATTAACTGATAAATGACAGTGATGATGTCTCTTTGAGAGGTCTAACTATAAACTTTGTTGATAATATCTGTAGGATGTCTTACTGGCATTTCAACCAATAAGTTATTTTAATATACCATTGCATTCGGAATACCAAAAGTTGCGAAGCAAATGTCTATTGCATCCTTTACTATTATGTAAATCCCTTCTCTCTAAAATAAAGTTTGTTATAGTTCAATCTAAATTTGTTCCCCCCATTAGAGCTTCTATATACCTCCATGTAAATGAGGAACACACCTCTATATTTAATGGTTAATTAACAAAGCTATCGTATCCAAAAGCAGATTGTATTCTGAATTAGATCATTTCAGTCATGATATAACCGCATAATTAACTTCTGCCTTTCAACAACGAAACACGACATGCTTTCGATATGATATATTATGACCGTATTTTGGGAACTAGGGAAAACTTTGGGGCACGAGTGATGTGATCAGTGTAGTTGAATACTCGACATCGATTCAATTATTTCCCTATTGTTAAAACCAGGTGATATTAGTTTCTATTGTTTTATGTTCAAAGACTTCAAACGAGTGGAATCCTTGGATTTTATATTTTGATTTAAGAGGAGGTTTACAATTTTTATTAAATTTTATAAAGATAATCGTTGATTCAGATTCTTCAATTCATCATTCTTGGTATGTGCATTGATACTTCTATGAAGAATATTACAAAATCTGTGTCGATTCCAGATTAAAGCTGCTTTGTACAAATTGTCCTACTGGATTCGCTCAACTCATTGCTAACCTACGGAGAAAATGTGTCTAAGTGTTGTCGACTTGGATTTAAAGATTTTTTTTTAAAGTACTCCGCAGTAGAGAAAGAAGTTTTACACCTTAGGACTTTTGTTTTAAAAAAAGGGCAAATATTTTTATAATTTGAATTATTCGGAGAAAAATCTGGTATAATGTGTTTTAAATGCTTATAAATTCCTTTGGTAGACGAAATTTATGAAATGAATCCTGTTCCAAGGTGTAGAAAAGTTCAGGCTATCTGAAAATACCATTTTTCTCTGATTACAAGCATTTATGTAGCTGTAAATAGCAAACAAATTTTCTCCATAGGTTAACATTGAGGTGAGCGAATGCAATAGGGTACAGCAGCCTTAAAGCATTATGGTTCTATATTTTAAGTAACATAATCGCGAAATGACCTAAAAGCAAGCTTTTCGTTAAAATTTCGTAAAAGGTAGGTCTCGTTTACCGAGTGAAAGGTATTTTTAACAGTATTTTTGGTGTTATTTTCATTAGGTTTAGACGAAAGATGCCAGAATCGCATTAAAAATTTATCGCTACTATGTAACGGAAAGGGAAATATTTAATATTAAGTGAATTTATTTTATTCTGGGAAATGACTCTGCTTCTGTAATGTTGCTGTAAGTGGCTCTAAGCAGATAAAGATAAAGAAATTTGTTCGAGTTTTATATAAGGAACTAGCCGCTGTGCGACCAACATGGTCTCTTTTAGTTTTATATTTTCTTTTGCAAAACAACTCAATTGAAAGTAACATATGTAAGGAATGTTGCCATTACCTGTCATCATAAATATACGTTGTTAAAAAATACGTAAAAAATACGAATTTTCATTACTTCAGAACAGAGTTAAAGATAAGACTGAGAAACCCAACACTAATGATTTTAAAAATTACATCCCTCGCTGTATGTACTATTTTTCAAAATTAAGATATCTACACTTTATCATTACATTAAATAAGAAATTGTTGGGGAAGAATTTTTTCACTTAAAGAAATGGAGTAAAAATTCTGCAAGTACTAAAATATAGTGTGGATTACATCACTCTCTGTATGTACTATTGTTCACAATTCAGATATCTGCACTTAATTATATCAAATAATAAATTTGGAAAATTTTTTCACTTATAATATGGAGTAAATATTCAGCAAGTACCGAAAAAAGTGTAGAAAATTAACTATTACTGGATATCGGTTGCTATGTCGGTGATGGTTAAGTCTAACTTCACGATTATTTATGCTCTATTTCACGCCTCTCTATTAATGAATTATTTTTTCTTCGCTTTCTTTCTTGAGACCGTTCTCAATTTCCACTTAATCGTGTAGTTCGCTTTCGAGCATTCCTGATTTCAGTGCGTAAATCCATTTTGACACGCGGTTGCAAATTGTGGACGGCCGCTAATTTTTACATCTGATAGTTGCAGCCGTTGCCATTCGGAGTGTAGAAATATCGTCGATTTTTGTGCCGCATACCTACTCGTTTTATATATATAGATGGCAAATCATTCAAATATGTTGTCTTCAAAAGCCTTTTTCTGATGAACACAGGTGTACTCTTCTGAAAGTAATGAGGAGTAATTAATTTCTATTCTTAAATTAGGAATCAAGACGAATGCATTGAGACGTTACGGTATTTACAAATAAGCCTTCTTTTTGAAGCAATAATTTAGTTAACAAAATTTTCTCGTAACCTATCAATATACTGAATCCAAATGCGTTACGGTTGATCTAATTCATACACGAAGCTGTACTATAAAGGGGAGTTCAGTAACGGCAAAAATTACGAACAATTTATTCTGAAAAGCAGCCTCAGATTTCAGCTGTATTTTGAAAATTTTAATTAACTATGGGCTACGCCCCTACGCTAGCTACGCTCGCTCCTCTGTTATGGCTAATAGCGAGATACATAGGGATGATTCTCGGGCAATGTAACAGCTTCCATTCATTTACTGTTGTCACCCTTAATACGAACGGCGTCATCACTGTTGAATTATCAGATTTAAAATTCAATTAAAAATTGAAAATTTAAGATATAGACTTGAAATGAGGTATATATGAATAAGAAGACTTTCAGCTTCCAGATGATGTAAATATTTGCTTTGTAAGATAAAAACTCGAGGAGCATCGATATTACATCCACATATGTGACGATATTTCTTGAAAAACTGTGTTTCATTTTTTGATGAAAATATTAGTCTGTTTTAAAATATTTTTAAACAAATGAGGTCTAGTTTGAAAGAGAAATGCCTGTAGTCTTAGATTGTAAAAAGATCAAAATTCTACGATCATTTTTTGGTGAGTTATCGTAATCTAAAGATAAAAAGTCAATATTTTCCCACAAAACATAAAATTAAAAAAAACTTAAATTCCGACGAAGATGAGACATGTTTTACTTTGTTCCCCCCATTTTTCTGCATCCAATGGTATCGCTCTCAACCCCCTACCCCCAGCGCCAGTGGTTTCGGAGGAGATAGCGTGACAAGCTTTTGACAGCGGCAGCGGAAGTTACTTTATTTTAGTATAGAGAGATAAGTTCGTCTCAGGAGTTCGTATCAGGTTTCTGCAGTACTGATTATATAAGTTTTAAAACCATGGTAATAAAATTACAATTAAATCATTTTATGTCATTTGAACAATCTAGGAAAACTTAGCGCATAATAGAAGTATGAAAACATGCCAGTTGGTAAATTTAGTCAAAAAATAATAATTAAGAAACAATAATTCTTAAAATTAATTTTCGTAGAAGATTATGTTTTAAAAATGTTGTTGGGGAAAATATTTCACAAACAGCAATAAGAAAAATAGCATGTTAATTTTTTACATGTTTAAAAATATTTATACTATTGTGAAGTTCTAACATAAATGTTTCTGAACAGTGCCTATAATAGGCTTCTAACAACAAATTATTCAGTTCAAGCACCAGAAAAAATATCGAGCATTTGAGCCTATGAAAATTTATATGAAAAATAATTTTTAAATTGGAAAACGAGTAACTGTTTCCCCAAATACCTCCTATTAGAATTTGGTAAGCATATTTCTTGTTGTGTAACATTCTTTCACTTATTGACAAGTGCAACCAAAGTTTGATCTAAAAACCTCGACGAGAACACAATACATATGGATTTTCTCACCCATTCTGATTAATTTTGCATTCTGTCCTGCGGTACGTTTAGAAATCATTAGTCATTGAATTTTGACGAACTCTGTGCCCGCATGTAGCTGATATTGATCATGTAAACGGCTAGAGTGTAGCTGAATGAATTTATTCCGCATCGGGAAGTAGTTGTGTCTGGTAGTGACGATGCTAATTTATGAATTCTGGCTGCGACCCCATATGTATTTCGATGGACTGTAAATGAATTAAATGCGTGTTAGCCTAAAGTGTCATATAGTCTATAGTGGTACATCAAGGCACACCTATAGAAATTTGTCATGAACACATATTTTGTGAGTATAATCACGGTCTGATAAGGCAGTGTTGCTTATGACGTTGTACTACAGTATCTGTTCCATAAATTAAGCGATCCGACTCCGTATCCTTTACGAAACACTGACATTTATTAACATTTAAAATCACAGCACAGTTACAGTATTATTACAGAATTTTAATTATGGCCTTTCATTTAAGCCACCCAGATATTTCCACTCGAATAGGTCGAGCCATCACATGGTTCTAAGAGCCGCGCAAATCGGATCTCAACGCGACAACAAGTTACTTTCGTTTTGACACGTGACATACACATATAGTATTTCCCTCCCGTAAGGGAGTAAAACCAAAATTCCCCGTTTATAGGGACAAACATTTACAGACGGAGTTTTGAGTCGTAACAGTATCTCTAGCACAATTAGAACTAGCTTCTAGATTCGTAATTTATTGAAGCAAAACAGAGCTCAGTTTCCTTGACGTTTATATAAAAGTAATTTTTTCTGAATAAATAAAATCTAGAAAAAAAGTCTATCAGATGAGTAAAACAGCTCTACAGATGAGGGATTAAAAACTCATCTCAACGATTTTCCCTCTTTATTGTTTAACCCTTCAGCGGGCGCGCTCGTGTATAAAGTGCAGCATTTTCGTAATTTTGAATGGTTGGTTTTTACAGTTAAGGTTTGAAAGTTCTAAGCAGTTTCTATTTATAGCTACACCCTTTCTAATGCAGGTCTGATTTTCTGACTCTTGTATTCGTTTCTATTCATTGTTAGTCGTGATTTAACCGTGGTAAACCAGCGATTAGACTGGATTGCAATACGACAAAATTATGAGTTGATGTAGTAGATCAAATGTGCAGCTATTACACGGTATTCCGTATATCACGAAGATGGACAATCTCATTGTTTTTTTAGGTTTTTGGACATAATAGGAATCATTTCGCAAGTTGTCCGTATCATGATGCATTGAACCAGACAGTTTTGAAATAAGGCGATTGTATCTCCATTCTTTGTCCTTCAATTATAAATATATCTCAATATTATCAACATTTTATATCTTATCATAAAACGCAGAATTATTATTTTCAATTTGAAAGAAAAAGTTTATTACAAAAGGAATAATCAAGGTTGAAACAGACGTTGCACTTTGTGCAACGCGCGCCTGCTGGTGTTCCAAAAATTGGCGCTCCAGCTGAAGAGTTAAGTGCAAGGGTATGCTGGCCTGTGTGAATAAATACTTCTTACCCTTTCTTACATGTTTGCTTACACCCTTGTTTTTAACACCTTTCTTACGCGTATCTTGTTGTTTAACATTCTTAATGACAAAAGCAACTAAAGTTTGATCCAAAAACCTCAACGAGAACACAATAACGTAATACATATGGATTTTCTCACCCACTCTGATTAATTTCGCATTCTATCCTGCGGGACGTTTACCCATTGAATTTTGACGAACTATGTGCCCGCATGTTACTAATATTGATCATGTAAACGGTTAGAGTGCAGCTGAATGAATTTATTCCGCATCACGAAGCGATTGTATGTGGTAGTGAAGATGCTAATTTATGAATTCTGTACACAATTGTGGCTGTGACCCCATATGTATTTCGATGGACTGTAAATGAATTAATGCGTTTTAACTTAAAGTGGAATATAGTGTACAGTGGCACACGTACAGAAATTTGTCATTTACACATATTTTGTGCGTATAATCACGGTTTGATAAGGCATTTATCTTATATGATGTTGTACTAAGTATCACTAGAACAAGTGGAACTAGCTTCAGGAGTCGTAATTCATTGAAACAAAACTGAGTCCAGTTTCCTCAACGTTGTTATAAAAATATTTTGTTTATGAATAAATAATTTTAGGAAAAAATGTCTATCAAATCAGTGGAGCACGTTTTCAAATGAGAGATTAAAAACAGATGTGAATAATTTTCCCTTTTTATTGTTTCAATGCAAGGGTATTCTGACTTGCGTGAATAAACGTTTCTTATTAAACACCCCGGTTACACATATATTAACACTTATGTACATACTAGTATTCTTGTAGAGCCGTCTGAGAAAATTTCTCTGTCTGGAAGAGTATATTTTATAATATGTATGGCAAATGACCTTGGTTATCGGCAAAATCATTTCAATCTCAGTTATGAAACCTTGAAGAATGTTTCTAAACCTATTAGAAAATTTTAGATGGATTAGACATTATCCATATGTAACATTTTGTTTAATCAGTAACAGTCTACCTTTTAAGGGTAAGCTGCATATGACCTCTGTCAGAAAAACTAAAAAAATAACATGCATAACATTTAACCCTTAGCCAAAACAATCTGAAACATACTCGTATTGCAGAGAGAGAAAAACTATAAATTTATATTACTTACTAGCTGAAAACCCGCGCTTCTGTACGGAGTACATTCAAATTAAATACAACGGTCAATGTATGCAATTAATGCCAAAAAAAAATTATATATATTTATAATGAATGCGACGATCAATGTATACAATTGATGTAAAAAAATATATTTTATAAAAAAATCGTAAGATATATTTATTTTTTTTTGATAATATCTAATCGTCTGCTGCATTAGAGAGAAAAAAATATTTTTTTGTCTATTTAGTTGTTATGCACGCGACGATAAATTTATTTAAAGTACCAGAAAAAGAAATCACATGATCAGCATTTAATAAATTAAATTCTAAAAATTAATCTTTAAAAATTCACCAAATATCAGGAAATCAAGGTAAAGGTTCAAAAAGATTTAATTTTAAAGTAATTTTTATGATCTTTCTCGTGATATAGATTTTATAACCCTCAAATTCTTATTTTAAATGCAAACATAAAAAAAGTTACAAAAACAGCTTAAAAATTTAATTTAAAAAAATCTAAGAAGAATTTTTCAAAAATCTTTTTTAGTGCACCCCTACACCATAAGAAGAATCGCCATGTAAAATTTCAGCCCTTTAGGTCCAGCGGTTTGGTCTGTGCGTTGTATGTCAGTCAGTGAGTCAGTTACGAAACTGTTTTATATATATAGATAAAGAAACAAAAATGACGACAATATAAGATTGTCATGCAAGCTATTTAAAAAAAATCAAATCAACGTTTTTGTCAAACTGCTCACAATAAGTGACTCTGATTAAAAATATATTGTATGACAATTTTTTCTTTCTAAAGACATCACCACCCGAGCTAACAGAAGTTTTAGGTTCATAGTACCTAAAAAGTTATAAATTTTTATCACTGCTGAAAAACAACTTTCAGGCCCAGATGTTGTCGTCGGTAAAGTTTCCATACTACTCAGAAGTTTCACAGATTCTGAAAAGTTCCTTCCCATTTTTCATTTTGCAATAATGTAATATAACAAAAACTTATATTTAACGGACAAAAAATGACTTTATTTCAACTAAAAATAGAATAGAATCTTTTGTCTTTTACATTTTTCCAGTATGTATATTTTTAACCCGCATTTCATATTTCCACTTTATTCTTCGTTTTACCTGAAGTTTGATTTATAATCTGTACATTATTTTTTTTACTTATTAACTATTTAGCAATACTTAATTTTTATTTTATTAGAAACAAGTAGTCAGAATAATAATAACGTCATTTCAAATTTATGTATTAAAAGATACTATTTTAAAATATTCGATTCATTTGAAATTGCAATAAATTCGACCTTACGTTATGCTGTTAATTTACTGCCTTGTGAATTTAATACTAGGTTGACCAAAGAGTTCGTTCGGTTTTTAAGTAAAAATAAGACACTTTTTCGTTTTTCAGTTATAACTTTATTGAACAATATGTTCATGTAACTGTTTTTTCCACCATCTTCTACCATCTCTCAAGCAACTTCACAATTCATCTTCCCAACACCTTACACTGTACAAATCTTCTTTTGCATTTTTACCTTTCTTGAAAAAGTAAAGCGCAATAAAACGTAAATGTTGCTAATTTTCTTCCACTTTATATATATATATATATATATATATATATATTCATTCAATATATATATATATATATATATATTTAATATATATATATATATATATATTAAATATTTTGCCCTCCATTCTAGCATTTAAATTCCCTTTGTTAAATCCAATCCTCAATAATATTAATTTATCGCTTTAAAATCCTTAGCGTCAGAACTTCCCATGAATCGCATGCCTTTGCAGCTCTACACATGTAACTCCGAATTCAGTAGTGGGTTCGCATCGCGAGCCCCAAAATCTGCTGACCCTACAAATAATAGTCACATGTTCCTCTCGCCTCTCGCGCTTAAGGTTGAAAGGTGATATTACTTTCGAGCCGTCTTCTGAAATCTCTAATAAACGATTCGGCCCGACTGCCTCCAAATTTAATTTTTATTCCTTTCAGGTTGTGTCTAGCTCCAGCCATGTAAATATGAGCTAGTTTTTCCTTTCAGGTTATAATTTAAGGACGTGATGTAATGTGTATATTACAGGTATATATAACATACGTTTGTATGCATGTATATCTATAGCCTAAGTTACGATACCAGCCTCATAAGACGCTAAAATATAGTGCCTATAGCCCCAGGAAACATATCACATAATTACTAATTATATCACAAATTAATTAATATTTAAAGTTAAATTTTCCATTTCCTCGTACCTATCTTTTCGATTTGTTTCATCTTAGATTGACTTGTAACAATAACCGGTACCTCAGTATTTGAGAGCATGTTTACACTACCGAAACTCTGGGTCCGTTTGTCTTTAATTTAAAAGTACTTAAGTAACACACAACAGTGATGAGGTACGCTTGATAAGCTTAGATATAAAACAAAACAAATTTCGTTGAAATCATGCATTGGAAAAGAAAGCACCGAAAGTGAAGCTTTCAGAAATATGTTGAGTTAACTTAGATTCTTTCGTTTCTTAGATGCTGTTGACGCCAATGGCTATGTTGGCAATCGCCAAACGCGCCCTTGAAAAAATAAAAACTATGTTTTAATTTACATTCTTTCAAGGGCATTAATGTATTAATTTATTTTAATGTATAATTAATTTATTAATAAATAAATTATACATTAAAATAATTTAATTTAATTTTTTTAATTAATTTATTCTAATGTATTATTTCAAGGGCATTTATGTTTTAATTTACATTCCCTTACATTCTTTCAAGGGCGCGTTTGGCGATTGCCAACATAGCCATTGGCGTCAACAGATCCATAACCAGTACCGGATGGAAGAGCCAAATTTCAGGTACTTGCTGGAAGCAGAATCGTAACATGTGTCTATTTCTTGACTGACTGGTAATCGCTGTACTATAACGATGCAATGAAGAACTGCGAGTGATACTTGGTTTTCCAGATATCATCCATTGTTCACACATATCTGGGTTTAAACAGTTACTACCTTTTTACAGTTACTACCTGGGTTTAAACAGTTACTGGGATCAAAACAGTTACTACCTTTTCTCACACGTTGGCTACTGGTGCTACAAACCATGATTGTTATTGTGTCTAAAGCCTTCCTTTAATCCAGACCAGAATAGAATAATCCAGACCAGGCTCATATACGCTAGCGGACTGAGGGGTGCTGCTCTGGTTTATAATGGCACCACAAGGATCGGAGTCCGATTTAGCCAGGTGCTCCCTCAATTTTGACTCAGTACCCCCGGGGGTGACATTTTGGGGGGATTATACCCGCTCCCACCTCTCTGACCTCATAGAGGGACTTTCCGGTCTACGGATTCAATGTGCCCATAGCCGGTCTACACACGGAAGTACTGGGACGTCTGCGACAACTAAGAAGTTGGAAATTTGGGCTATTCTTTTAAAGCCCATATCTTATACAAATATGCATGTATCATTATGATTTTTCTTATGTTAATTTAGTAAGACCAATATGAATATTTTAAGATAAAAAAAATTTCTTTTTGGATTGAAAAGTAAATTTAAAATAACAATATAAACAAACATACTTTTCCCCCTGAAATTTTTGAGGTATTCCCTTTGTAACACTTTTTCAAAAATTTATTGAAAATCTTACCTTGAAATCTTGTGTGATGATTAAAAACAGTTTATTTTATATAGTTAACCTATTTAAATCTTTGTTACACTTTTTAAAAAAATTTTAAAAAAATTTATAAATTTCACTTATCAGAAATCTGCATATTTTTGTCATACATTTTCACAATTTACAAAAATATCTTAAGGTTTAAAAATAAAAATATAGGTTATATTGATACAACAGCACTTATTCTATTGACTTTTAAAATTACAGAGATGAACTTGCAACGGATTTTGCAGAAAGTGTACCATTACATGAAAAAATCATATTTTGAGAAAAACGCAAAAAACACTTTCCCATTATATGGGATTTAAATGTATGTTTACATTTTTAAGTTGCTAATAAATGTTGTTAGAGTGTCAAAAAGTACATAAATTATATATATTTGTAATCTGCAGAATCTGCTCTATTTTTTAAACCACAAATTCAAAAATAAATTTTTTGAAGGTATTTGACGTCCCAGTCCCCTTAATGGTGCTTGTCGGAATTCGATCCGATCATCCTCAGCACCGAAACCTCACTCCGCGCTACCACTAGGCTACCTCGGGTCCTACAAACCATGATTATTTGGATTTAATGCTTTCAAATAAAATTTACTATGCCCAGTACTCCTGGAAACGGTGATTCTGATGTACAGGGATAAATGGTAGCCATTATAGAAGCCCCTGGATGTGAAGTCTGCAGTCAAGAGATTTTTTTTTTTGTGATTTTAGAGAATCTGACATTTTAAAAATTGTACATCTGAAAACCTATTAAAAAATCCTTTAAATGTTTTATTAAAAAAAACAAATTTATTTTCATCTAAAAATATTTAATAATTTAATTAAAAATTTTTTTTATCACACCTTTGTGGTAAACACCGTTTCTCTGAGGGATTAGATGTTTCCAGTTACTTTCCTGCATCTTTCTAATTATATTCGTCATTTTCTACGTTGAGTACGGCTAAATTTTTTTTTTCGATACGGCAGGCACTCGTCTCTGACGGTAGGTATCCGCGAAGTTTTGCTGGCTACTTTATTACGGGAACACGATTTTAAGTGAGTCAGCATTGAACCGTATGAGGGAGATGACACGGAAACGACCAAGCCTTATTCGGGATTTGAACTCAAGAAAAATTATTATAGTTAATACTCACAGATAAAAGACTTATCCCAGAAACGTCTGTTTACATATTAAATAGTTATTCTCGCATGATCCGGTGCCCATTTACTTATTTATGATTAAAGAAACTATGTCCTTCGAAATTCGTTTTTTTATTATTCAAATTTATTCATGACTAGCTGAATACCCGTGCTTCGCTACAAAGTACATTCAAATTAAATACAACGGTCAATGTATGCAGTTAATGCCAAAAATCAAAAAAATATTTATAATAAATACAACAGTCAATGTATGCAATTAATGCCAAAATAAAATATGTTTATAAAAAAATCCTAACGGATATTTTTATAGACAAAATAATGTAGAAGAAAATATTCAAATTAAATCTAATAATACATATTAAAGAATATAGTACAAGTAATATAGTACAGTTTGAAGAACATTTCTTTTACTGTAATTTAATATTTTTTTGGATGATGTCCAATCGTCTGCCGCATTAGAAGGAAAAAAATTGTCAATTTATTTCGTTGTTATGCACGTGATACAAAGTTAATTTAAAGTATCACAAAAAGAAAAGAAACCGCGTGATCAGCATTTGATAAATTAAAATTCTAAAAATTAATCTTTAAAAATTCACCAAAAATCAGAAAACGGAGCTAAAGATTCGAAAATGATTTCGTTTTAAATGAATTTTTATGATATTTCTTGTGGTGTAAATTTTATAACCCTCAGATTATTATTTTAAATGTAAACTTTAAAGAATATTACAAAAACAGCTTAAAAATTTAATTTTAAAAAATCTAATAAGAATGTTTCAAAAATCTTTCCTAGTGCACCCCTACACTATAATAAGAACCGTCATGCAAAATTTCAACCCTTTATGTCCAGCGGTTTGGTCTGTGCGTTATCTGTCAGTTAGTCAACGGAATTGTTTTATATATATATATATATATATATATATATATTAGCTAGATATTTTTTTGTCTTTGCAAATAGTTTGATTTTACGTTTCTGTCAATTATATACACAACTTTGTATTGTCTAAATTCCTCTAGTACCGATGTCAATAGTGCTATTTCTACCTTCCTAAGTATGGCCGTAGTGCACTTAACGAACCACCGCGAACCATTTCTGGGCCCACACACACTCAAAACAATCATTACATAGCAAACGGAATGCTGCAAAGAATAGCTCAGATTAAATCTCACTAAAATCAATTTCAAATGCTGGAAAGAAATCTCTTTTATTGGTACCCATAGAATGAAGTATAGGACACATAATCTCATTCAATCCCACTAATTTCTTTCAAAAGACAAAGAAAAAATATTGAGAAAGAATTATTCGTTTAAATGAGACTAATACATAAATTTCTAGGTAAGAGAAGGTCGCCTCGTTTCAAAGGTAAAATGTATAAGCTTTAGTAAGTAACTTTGTAACTCAAAGTAAAATTTTAAATCAAATTGAATAAATTTACTGTTAATGTACACTCATGTCCATAAATTAAGGATAATGCCAGTAAATAAAGGTTCAGAAACAAAACAAACGTGACTTATTCATGAAGCTCATTTATTAAACAAAAGATAAAGAACAAAAAAGATGATGTATGTATGTTACCATTCATAAACTACCATTTTTGCTCTTTGGAGCAATTCTAAAAAATATCTCCTTTACAAAAACTTAATATTACATGGTTGGTAGGATGGTTAATACATTGTATGGCTCCCATGGGATTAAATACAGTCCGTACAACGCCTAGGCATGCTGAGTATCAAATTATCGAGCTGATCTTGGGGGGAAAATTACTCCAATCAGCAAGAAATGCTCTCCCAAGTTCCGGTACACATGTAGGAGGTGGTTGACGGGCTGCAACTCGTCGGCCAAGCATGTCTCACACATGCTCTATCGGATTCAAGTCAGGTGAGAATACTGGCCATTCCATATGGGTGATATCCTCAGATAGAAGGCATTCGTTTACGATGTTTACTCGGTGAGGACGGGCGTTGTCACCCATAAACACAAATTCTGCGCCCATGACATCCCTAAACAAACATACATGTTGTTCCAGAATGATGTCCCGATAAATGTGGCCGCTCATGGTTCTAATTTGAACATGCAGATCTGTTCTGCAGCCCAGTATATTTCCACCCAAAACGAGCAATCCTGCACCATCGTAACGGTGTCGTTCAATGATGTTGTCTTGGTGGTAAGGGGTACCTGGCGTTCTCCATGTGAAAGTCCGACGTGAATCAGACTGTAAGCTAAACCTAGACTCGTAGGAAAACATCACACAAGCCCCACTGTGACGATGTCCACATTGCATGTTCTCTACTCCACACATATTACAGGCCTGCGAGCATGTAGACCAATATTTCCCAAACATTTGTACAGGGTTTTCCTTGAAATTGTGGTACCCGTGGATGCAAACAGCTGACGAGACAGGTCGGATGCTGTGCTCCGTCTGCTTCTTTTGGCAGTTACTGCCAAATACCGGTCTTCATTCGGCGTTGTAACTCGGGGGCGACCTGTATTGTAACGTCTGACATTTCCCCCATCTTGGAATCGTTGCCAAAGCCTAGAGATGATACTTGGGCAATTCCAAGTTCCTCGGATACTTCCGTCTGAGTACACCCACATTCCAGGCGGTCGATAATTCTACCACGTAAAAAATCATCCACATGCGTCATCTGTGTCATAACTATTTAGTTATGGCACTGAGTGGCTTACAGAACACTTGTGAACAATTTTACTTCTTTGCCACTATTCCTTATATACCCCTCTTTTACACTCTCGTCATTGTGACGTACTATCGGCGTCATCTGATGGCTTCCTGTAATTTGCATATTATTCTTGAAGATGTGTGTGATAATTCTACAGGTGAAATTTTTACTTTAAGAGTTTTATTTCCGTGTGATTCTTAATTATCCTTAATTTATGGACATGAGTGTAGAATCGATGCTGTATAAATGCCGATTTCTTATTATGAAGAAACGTTTTAACTTATCAAGCATCAGGTCTATCCTAATCTCGTTCCCGCATAAATAATAAAATTCTTATTTCTATACAAGTCTTTCACTGTCAGACAAATTGCACAAGCATCTTGGTACTTCCGTAATATTAATCTTCACATTGAATTGAACCTTATCACTATTCCAATTTATTTAAAAAAACTATGCACAAAAATTTTCTATAGCGTTAACAACGAACTAATGGCGCTCTTCGACTATGACCCATCCGACTCGAGCAATCGAAAGAGGCCTCTTTCCATTCTTTCCGCTTAATATGTGTCTTGTAACTTAAAAAATGAAAAAAAACATGCTCGAATGGGAAAAAAAGTCTAACTTGATCCGTAGCTTGCTACGGTTAAAAGGCAAAGTGCATTTTATCTTCCTCTTTGTTTCTATGTCTAAACTTTCTTCTAGCAAGATGAGCTTTCTCTGCTCATTTTGTTGTGTGAAAGCTCATGGACCCTAGAGGCACCTGCCTCAACTTATCATCTTTTCTCTTTTAAACTCTCCCTCCTTCTGCCGATCACGTTAGCTTGCCACTGCAACTTTTCTTCAAGAGCGCGGTGGCCCAGTTGGCAAAAGCAGCGGACCAGTGATCTGAACGTCCTCGGTTCGATGCTCGTCGCTGCAGATCTCCCGCCGTGTTCACTAATGAGGGCCGGGGCACGTACAATAGGTGGTGACAGAAATGTCCTCCAGGTTCTCAAATTAACCTCTGGAGGTGCGGGGTCAACTGTTCCGGTCTCGTCATTTGACTCGGTTCAAAATTATGGAACCGGTCATTTAGCCAAGGCGGACTCCGACCCTTGTGGTGCTAATTCAAAACAGGAGCCGCCCCTTTCAGCCCAATAGTCTATTTGGACCTGTTGAATGGAATCTCCAACCAGGGGGCATTAGAAACAACAAGAACCTTTTTTCAAGATCGGCGTCCGGGGGCATGGCCCAGATGACGTCGCTGCCTAAAGTTTCCCGTTGGACCATACCAATTTGAAATAGGTATATCTGTACTTGTGTGTTAGCTGTGCGCATTTAGTGTTTGCGCTAACAAGGACCACCATTGACGAGAGTGAAAACTCATCAAACTGGTAACCCTGTGAAAACGGTTGTATAGATAACAGATGTGCTACATGTTGAAGAAGCATTGAAGCATTTTTACACACGAGACGTTGGTGAAGTTAAAATTTTTGTCGGGAAAATTTCTAATATACCTGCTTCGGAAGGGGCTGTAGTTTTTTTAAAACTCCATCTAATTCTGTGTTTCAGCAACACCATTTTGTTCGGGCGTGTGAGTGCGAGTTCTTTCAATTTTGATATCCAATTTACAGAAAATTCTCGAATTCTCTGTGACAATATTCAAGACCATTGTCTGGTCCGACACATTTTAACTGAAAGTTTAATTCTCTTTTGGCTGTAGCTAAAAAAAATTTAAATTATCAGAAACATACGATTTACTTTTATTAAAACTCATACATTTTCTTGAGTAGTCGTCTTTAACTGAAAGAAAATATTTACTGCCGCCAATAAAATTTACAGGAGCAGTACTCCGAAAGTCCATATAAGCCTGCTCTTCAGTAGGATGATTATAATTTCTTTTTACCGTTTCATTAATAGATTTTGCAATTCTGCAAGAACTGCACTGTTTTAAATCACATTTAACATCCTTAATACCCTTAAAACTATTATGTGTACTCATAGCTTGTATTAAAGGAATATAAACATGTCGAAACATTCTGTGGGTAGTTTCTATATTAGTAGAAAGGGCGTTGAAACACATGTTTACATATTTGCACTCACGCTGTCTTTTAAGAACATAATACGTATTACATTTGTCGAAAATTTTCCGTACTAAAGTATGTTTCGTAGAATAAACTAAAGAGTCTTATTATCGATCCAACTGATATAATTTCTAGGTTTTATATTTGCCTGAATTTTTCCATGTAAACGCATGTATTGTAGACTACACAAATGAGTCTTAATATTGATCCATCGGACATGACTTGTACGATTTATATTTGCTGAACATTTTCCCTGTAAAAATTATGTATTGTAGAGTACACAAAAGAGCCTCATTATCTATCCGTCTAACATGATTTCAAGGATTTAAATTTGATGAAAATTTTCCATATTAAAATATGTCTTCTAGGTATGTCTCGTAGATACACTAAAGAGTCTTATTATCGATCCAACTGATGTAATTTCTAGGTTTTATATCTACCTGAATTTTTCCATGTAAACGTATGTATTGTAGACTACACAAAAGAGTCTTATTATTGATCCATCGGACATGATTTCTAAGATTTATATTTGATGAACATTTTCCCTGTAAAAATTATGTATTGTAGAGTACACAAAAGGGTCTCATTATCGATCCGTCTAACAGGATTTCTAGGATTTAAATTTGCCGAAAATTTTCCATGTACAAAGTTTGTGTAGTAGAATACAGAAAAGGGTCATAATATTGATCTGTCTGGAATCAATTCTAGGATTTATAATTTGCCGAAAATTCTCCGTGTAAAAATTATGTATTGTAGAATACTCAAAAGGGTTTTATTATCGACCCGTCTGATATGATTTCATCGGAGAAAATGTTATAATGAGGTTTATATAAGGAAATACCTAAACGTCAGAGTAAAATTATTCTATTGATATTAGAATCTCTTGAGGAAATGAAATCCATATATTTCTTTAAATGCCATATAAGTTTTGTTTTGTATGTTATTTGTCATTCTGTGTGTTAACGACATTTATTATTCCATTCTATTTAATAAAATTGTGACAGTCAGAACTTGTCATCTTTTATTGATTCTCAGCCCTTTAAGTCTGTTTTGTTAATTATGATTTGCTATTTTGCTAATGTTTCATTATTAAGTTAAAGAGTGTTCATAGAAAGGTAAACAAAAATTGAGTTTGTTATTTGAAATACACGGGAAAGAATCGTTAAGGGTACACTTTGAGAATTTATTCCGATGGTTTCTAAGTCAGTTCAGACTCCTCTGAGACTGCGTTACAATTCGCTAGTGGTCTTGAAAGGTGTTTTGGTGTATTTCTGGTTATCATTAAACGGATTCTTCGTTTAGTTTATGAAAGGAGATGTGATATTTTGAGGGGATTCGCCAGTTGGAATAGATGGCATCTCGCTGTTCTGTCTAGGGGATGGATTGCGGTGCAATATTGTTAATTGTCAAAATTAACTTTCTCGACTTTTGTAGGGTATATAAGGAGAATATTTATCCTGATTTAAAATTGTCAGTGAATATACTTTCTTCATGCAATGAATCAATTCTGTAACATAGATCAAACACACGTCCACCTTATATCGGTGGCTTGATTCTAAATGGACAAATGTCAATGTGTTCAGATTTTGAGTTATTTATACCAGAAGTTTCCATTTCAGTACAGTTTTAATTCTAAAAAATTTCAGGTAGTCGCTTCTAACGAAACTACCTCGGGTTATTAAAGTAGGATTACTTATCGGTGCTTACCACTTTTGTATGTATATATGTATGTATGTATGCATGTATTATGTATATATGTATCGATATATATGTGCGTATATATATATATATATATATATATATTCTCTCACTCTCTCTCTATATATATATACATATAAAATATATGTGTGTGTGCGTCAGTCAAGATTTTGACGGATTTTGGTACATTTCGGTTTAACTGTTTACTGCTTGCCCAAGCGATACAGACTGGGTTTGGCGCGTCGCGAAAATTATAACTCGTGGCGATGGATGGTTTTTAGCGCCTGAAATTTTACTTTCCGTAGGACCGTTATGGAGGAACGTAATCCTATGCTAAAATACATTAACTCCAAAGTAGCTAATTAGTGAGCAACAGAAATTGGTTTAGTCGTTCCCCGTGGTTATAATATTTTAATCGCTTGTGCTTCATCAAAATACCAATCATTAAAAAGCCAATGTCAAATAACAAACAGCAAGAGATTATATTTCCATTATAATACATATCAACCAATGTCATTTAAGATGCAGTAACTTTAGATCCAAAAAGGGCAAAATGTTTAATATAAAATGGTAACCCATTAAATTTTTTTGATATGATAAAAATATTGTTTTCACACCAACAATGAACAAGTAAAAAAATTGTGACGCGTAGTATACGAAAGATATAACATTCAGCAAAATGTTCAATGTCTTTTTCTCGAAACTAACAATTTTGACATTGGCACTTTTAGAACTAAGCCACAGATATAAACTTTAGTAGAAGACATTCGCATAAAAAACACCGCAGTTTTGCCGGCCATTTTTTTATGGGGGCTCCATACAGGCGGACCAGCATTGCCCCATATGAAGCGACAACACAAAGGGAGACATTTCAGTTGCGCGACGTCGGAATTCGATCCGAGCACCCTCAGCACCTAAAGCCAGCGCTCTGTACCACAAGGCTGCCACAGGCCTGTAATAAGAATGTATGTGACCCGACGTATGTGAACAGAAGTGCAAATCACAACTGGACTTGAAAGTACCGATGTGTGTTTCTATTTTTTATAAAAAATATTCCTGGTGAGGGCCTGGAGCATCCTAGTCGTGTCAAGGTAAACGCCACTGACTTCTCTACGTCGGGTATGGATCTGTAAGCTAGAAAGTTCCTCTGTGAGGTTTGTAAAGGTGAGAAGATGGTACGAGCTCTCAAGATGTTGCCCCTGCAGATGTTCTACATAAATGGGGTCACCTGGAAGCTAATTAAGAAGAAGCCAATAAATCATCGCGGTGTATGAGCGAATGTTATTGGGCAAGTGCTCCGCATTTGATAAAAACATATCCCCAAAGAAGTTAAAAAGATGTCACCGGTGTCTACATAACACTTAATATTACAGAATCTGAAAAAGAACTCACACAAATATTACTTGCTCATATTAAGTTAGTGAGAATAATAAAAATGATTTGTTCCACTGAAATACACATATATTTCTAAAGTTCATCACAAAAATAAAAAGTCCTCCTAAGTTGTATGCAGGTTATAATTTCTTCAGAAGCAGAAGCTTTAAAAATATCAATGCCTCCGAACTTTGCCGTTCATACAAATAAAAAGCGCTGAAGTAGAAAGGAAACGCATTTAGGAATGCATTTTAAGCGGGTCGTGTGCAAAGAAAAATCGTGACAAATAGTTAGGTGTTTGTTGATTTGTTTAGAAGAAATTGCTGCGCTTAGAGAAAGGTTCCGAGAGGTATAGTTTTCTAAAATGTCGAAGGTAACTGCATGTTATGAATTATCAGTCAATTCGGTCCGTAACGATGACCTGTATTGAGGATATACTTTCTAGCTCATTTCGTTTCTTTGAGGAATTCTACCCTTATATTTAAAAAGCTTATGTGAAAACAAACGAACGAGTATCGTTATTTATTTATATTGCTTAATGTCTCAAATCCACTGAGAAACCTTACGCTTTACAATTTTAAAGTTTGCTTGGATCTGAGTTTTTTTTATTGATTATTGAAGTAAAAACCGTAAAGGAAAAAATTTGTAAAAATCAAAATGTAAACAGATTACCAGTATATAAGGTTGGATTTCAGATTTATGGCACTAAATCTATCTGTTTATATTTTCCTTTTAATTTCTTCATAAATTACAACAAAATTGAAATTACTTAGTCATTATGCTAAATGCATGGATAAAGTTAACTGCAACTCACTGACTGAAATATATATTGGTCTCCTGTATAAAGAGACTGTTTGATGCAATAACAGTAGAATACTTTTGCCTTTGATTCACTATATTTAATGAAACTACATGGAACAGACCCGAATAAATAGGGACCTCATAGACTCAGTTTTATGAAATGTTTAAATAAAATATGGTTATTATATACATCCATGTATATTAAATGATCTAATTAATACATATGTAAGTAAAGCTAAATTAAGGTGACTTTAAAATATTTCTGTAGTGTAGATTAAAAGAAAATGCATTATTTAAGTGGTCTGCATCATTTGTGCTCAAACTGTGGGTAACGACCCACAGGGGGTCGCAGGTATTAAGCTTCAAATAAATTTATATCTTATTGAATAATTTAATTTAAAAAAAATTGCTATAAATATATGTTTTAAAATCCTGCTCATTTTAAATTTTAATTTTTGCCAAATTTTACCCGAATGAAGTAAAAATGCATATTAATATTTAAATATAAAGTTTTTGTCACGGGAGATTTGCCAAAAGCAAATGCATAAGGTAAGACAGATTATTTTTTTTCTTATTATGGAAAGTAAATATATACTCAAAATCTACAGTTAGCCGATTTTTAAAATAGCTTGTCAAAGTTTGCTTTTTCCTCTTTTCTATTATTTTGTTAACATTTTCCCGTTTTTAAAAAAAATCTGCTACTACCAAAAAACTTTCATTGGGGGTTCGAAGGATTTTTTTATCTAAAGAAAGTGCATCACGGTTAAAAAAAGATTGTTGTTGTTGTTGTTGTTGTTTATGCCACTTGACCGACAGCAACAACAGATCAAGTCCCGAAGGCTATGGGCGAAGAAAGTGCGGCTCCTGTTTTAACTGGCACCACAAGGGTCGGAGTCCGACTTGGCCAAAGGACCAGTCCCAGAATTTTGCACCGAGTTGTGGCAACGTGGAATTGTGTTATGGGGTTTTTTAAAGTTTATTATTTTATATTAATTACTAATTAATGCATTGAAGGTAGGAATGAACTCTTACTAATTAAGGTGGGTTTCAGTTAAATTTAAATACAACAATATTTGCCATTGGGCCGTTAGTGGTTAGTACATTTTAAGATAGATGGTAAGTTGCGTTGTGTGTAGCAATAACCCATAAACATATAATAATTAAAATTTATCCTAGGTTCGAACTGAATGCACCACTGTGGTGATTAATGAGCCAAAAGAAAAATGAAATTAAATCTAATAAAATTTACCTCTCTATCATTGGAGTACACCTAAAAAATAAAATTATTTCACCTAAAAGAAAAAGCTTCAAATCTGCTGAAATAAAAAAACCTAAAGCTGAAAGTCAGAAAATTTACTAAAAGGCAAGGACCGACATGACACCACTTTACAAACTAACATAACAAATTTATTCCTTCCGATTTCATTCACAATATTACACAAATACCTTAACAAAAAAATGTTATAACACTTGAGGATTCCATATCTCCTCCCGATAAACTTATAAATATCACAAAAATCTTGCTTGCTTACAGTACAATTTATTATTAGTTTAACAGTTATTATCATAGTGGCTGGTGAGAAAAAAAAAAACCTTCTAAATGAAAAAGTGATGGGAAAAAACAAAAGAAAAAACTATAGAAAAATTCAGTAAACAAAAAAAGGAAATTAAAATCATATTACCCAGTTAAAATGCTGCAGCACAAAAAAAACACTATTATTTAAAGAAGTCATGAGGGGAGCCTTAACGCCATTTTCTAAAGCGTGCATGACGCCAAGACATGAACGTCGTCCGACCTTTCCTTACGGCCATCCTCTTTTTTTTCATCGCACTGGGGTCAGCTCCCAGCCTCTTGGCTCGCCTCTTCTCTCTCTGTGTCCACTTGCACCCTCCGCCCCCGAGTTGACGCTCCTTTTTTCACTTTGTATTCCGCGGAAAGTAAGAAGGTCCACTCCGCTCCGTCAATCCCGGACGAGGAAAACGCTGAAATTCGGAATTAGCCGAAGGAATCTCCTCTCCGACTCATTGTTGATTTTTTTCATTTTCTTATTTCACATAATAATTTTTGATTACATTTTTCCTCCTTGAAAACGCCGCCATCTACAAGCCACTGTATTCAACCGCGTAGGGAGCGCATTCGTATCTGCTTGACTCATCAACATTCCAAACGTCCCGAAGGGGAGGGTGTCCGTGACCAGTCGTTATCGGAAGTCTCAGTTTACGATCAACTGACAAAAAGGGGTTCTCAAAAGGAAGGATTTAACTTTAAAAGAAAAGACACACTATAATTTTGAATTCATTCATTTAATAAAAAACCCAAAAATTCACCAGCGTACCAGCCACCTCACAATTATTTCAAAATAAGGCTTATTAATTTATCAATATTAACAGTAAGGTATAACCCGTGATGATCTATTTCAAACTTAATTCTTCTCAATGTCAAAACATTTAGAGAAACTTGCGCACACTTCTCCAAATGCGATGACATTAATCAAATCAATTAATATTTGATCACCACGAGTTTAAACCCTCAGACCTATTTAGCAGAGGCTTAATAAATTTATTAAAACAAAGCACAATCGTTACTAAAATTTACTTACTTCTTACTTACTTTACCAATTTAATTATCTGAAAACCCGATATTAATATTAACTTTAATCACTTCCAAAACTATTAATTATCATCACAACAGAGTCAAGTGGCGAAACCAGAACACTCGACCCCGCACCTCTAGAAGTAATTTTAGATCTTGGAAGACATTGCAGCCACGACAGATTTTACATGCACCAGCCGCCATTGGTGTACACGGCAGTGGATTAGTCAGCGACGAGCATTGGACTAGTGACATTCAGATCCCTAGCCCACTGCCCTTGCCAGCTGGACCACTGCGCCTTGAAAAAAGTTTATGCACCACTGTTATACACAAACTAAATCCAAAATACTTATTAGAGAAAGTTAATATTTAATTTAATCATTACAATAACAAATCATTTTTTTTTCATAATAAGATATTTAACACATCTCTATTGTTTAATATCATGTCTAAAAATTGTTTTTTATATTGATTTTCCCTTTCCTTTTACAGAATTTTTATTTTTAACGTTCTCTTATAAGTCAGTCGTATCAGGACTGTTTCCATACATACAAGATTTTATAAAATGTTTTTCACAAATATTTCTATTGATATAAGAGCTTTATCATATTCTCCAAAGCCACCGTGTAACTCCAGTCACGTTTACTGTTATATAAACCTTTGTAATACAACGAATACAAAGAATGGAAAAGAATTTCTCTGATCTCATCTCCCAAAAATGTATTACTTTAGCTTTAAACAAATCTTTTATTAGTGGCCAGAGAGACCCTAATCTCGTAGAATTCCTCTTCCAAATCAAAATGAAGACAATGTTATCGAGAAGAAGAAGAAAGATTTCTTTTTCGGAATGAAGATACTTTATGAATTTTAAACGGTAGTACGAGTTTAGTGAATTTAGGGAGGAAAAGATTTGTTATATTAAATTAAACATAAGGATGGGACTGTGAGAATGTTGGATAACTAAAAGGTATTATGTAAATATAACAACTAAGAGAATTATCTTAATTTATGAATTTATTAACAGCAGAAAGACGGGAATTATTTTCTTACTAAAAGAACTGAACGCCGTCAATTTGACGGTTAATAATTACAAGATAAAAAGAACTTTTTATATACTATGTTTTTAAATTTTCTGTTGAACAATATAAACTTGACAATTCTATGTATTGATAAATACTTAAAAAAATTTTTTTTGATGAATTATCCCCTCAACTTGAAATAAAATGAAGTTAATTGGAAGTTAACTTGCGTTTAACTTTTCATTCCCGTCCCGGCCGATAGATGGCTGCACCAGTATTCAAAACAAAATTAATTGAAAATGGATTCAATTCTGCTTAAAGATGGCTAAAAGTATTAAAATAATGCATTTTCATCGTGTTATGAGCTATTCTAAAAGTTTCAAATGTCTAGCTTGTCGGGAAGTTAGACAAAAATCGATTGCAAGATTTGTACTGGACAAACAAACAAGAAAGCGAGTTAATAAAAACATGAAAAGAATAAAATCAAGAATTTAAAATATTTGATGTTATTTTAAATGGTTAAATACTTTAAATTTTGAACTATTTCATATCAATATATACTAAATCTATATATATAAAACAGTTCCGTAACTGACTCATTCATTCACTGACCGACTGACTGACTGACATACAACGCACAGACCAAACCTCTGGACCTAAAGGGCTGAAATTTTGCATGGCGATTCTTCTAATAGTGTAGGGGTGCACTAAGAAAGATTTTTCAAAAATTCTTCTTAGATTTTTTAAAATTAAATTTTTAAGCTGTTTTTTAAACTTTTTTTACATTTGCATTTAAAATAATACATTGAGGGTTATAAAATTTATATCACGAGAAAGATCATAAAAATTTCTTCAAAATGAAATTTTTTTCGAATTTTTACCTCCATTTCCTGATTTTTGGTGAATTTTTAAAGATTAATTTTTAGAATTTAATTTATTAAATGCTGATCACGTGATTTCTTTTCTGGTACTTTCAATAAATTTATCGTCATGTGCGTAACAATTAAATAGACAAAAAAAATATTTTTTTCTCTTTCTAATGCAGCAGACGATTGTATATTATCCAAAAAAAATGCATATCCCTTACGATTTTTTTATAAATATATATAGATAGATAGATAGATATTTTACATCAATTGTATACATTGATCATCGCATTTATCTAATATATAAAAATGAATGTTTGTATCTTTGTAATTGTATAGAAATCCACAGTTTAGGAGCAACGATCGTGAAATTTTACATACAGGCGTCTTTAAAAACAGCCGAGGGTCTGAAGAACTTTAAAAATCGAAATTAATTACCGTTGATTTTTAATTAATAAAAAACCAAAAATTTTGAAACTAAATGTAAGATGTTACACTTTGTGGAATCACCACTCTGAATATGGCGTCCACGTTAGGCTTAGCTGGCAAACAGCGAGCGAAAAGATAAAAATAAATAAAATCAAAAAGTTTCAAGTTATATATTAAACCAGAATAATAAATGAAAATAATAATCTTTCAAGTCAGATTTTATACTCTAAAATAAATCGGATCCAACGGCATATTGACACTATCACACGCGATGGAAAATTCGAATCAACCACGCTAAGTGTCACAAGATCATTTTTAATCGCTACTGCAACCCCCCTCGCTTATGTCTTTGTGTCTATTGAAGAGTTAAAGACTAAGCTTCTATCCTGCTAACTTATTTCTAACTTAAAACTCCTCTTACTCCATAAATACATGTATATTCACCAACCCATAGCAACTTTCCAGTAATTTTAATACAAATATTCTCCTATTTACACAATACACCAGCATGTTATTGTGGCGCATTCGGTAAGAGCGTTAATTTACTATACAACATGACGCGGGTTCGAATACGGATCGTACAGATTTTGCTAAACCTGTATTTTCAGCTTTTTTATGGAGGCTTTTTTGTTTCAGCTTTTATTTTATTATTTTTTAAATTATTATTATTATTATTTTTATTTATTATTTTTTTTAATTATTTTTATTTTATTTTATTATTTTTAAAAATTATTATTTTTATTTTATTTTATTTTTCTTATTATTAATGTGTATAACATTTCGTATACTTTTTTTTCTATGTTATTTATACTGTGTTTATTTTTTTAATGGATTTTGGTAGGTTTATTATAAATTTATGTATTTTATGTTTTACTTTTCAGGAATTTTTGCTCCAATGATAAAGGCTAAATCTTTTCTATGTTATTTATACTGTATTTAGTTTTTAAATTGATTTTGGTTAACAAACATTCGACAATTTGACATTTTTACTTTTCAGCTTTACTTTCCTAAAGACAATTTGACATTTTTCCTTTTCAGGTTTTAGTGGTTTATTATAAATGTATATATTTTATGCTTTACTTTTCAGGGTTTTTTTGCTCCAATGATGAAACGCTAAATCTAGCTGAATTCTGAAGATATTATTGTAAATTTATGGTTTTTTATGTTGGGTTTTCTTTTTATTCATGTGTATAACATTTCACATGCTTTTTATTCTATGATATTTATACTGTGTTTAGTTTTTAAATTGATTTTGGTTAACAAACATTCTTAAAATCCCGGGCAACGCCGGATAAATTATCACCTGTGTAGGTTGATAATTTATAAATTTTAAAACTGTTACCACATGTATATTTACAGATCCACAAGAACTTTCCAATATTTTTAATTAATAAATAACCAACAACTCTCGATTCACAAGCGTACAGTAGATGGCGCCACTATTTTAATTTTTTGTGTGTCTATTTCGTTGTTATGTGACGATAAATTTATTTAAAAGTACCAGATAAAGAAATCACATGATCAGCGTTTAATAAATTAAATTGTAAAAATTAATCTTTAAAAATTCACCAAAAATTAGAAAATGGAGGTAAAGATGCGAAAAGAATTTCATTTTAAAGGAATTTTTATGATCTTTTTCGTGATATAAATTTTACAACCCTCAAATTATTATTTTAAATGCAAACTTGAAAAAAGTTACAAAAACAGATTAAAAATTTAATTTAAAAAAATCTAAGAAGAATTTTTAAAAAATCTTTCTTAGTGCACCCCTACATTATAAGAAGAATCGCCATGCAAAATTTCAGTCCTTTAGGCTATGTACACATGAGAGCGTTGCAACGCGCGCTCTGGGGCAGTTGACTACTGTTTTTTGACAGGCATATTTCTATTTTTTTACAAAGTGCAGAATAAATAAGATATATATGAAAAAAATGAATTTTTCAAAATGAACTTATGCGAAATTTTCAAATGTTATTATTTTTAAATTTTTTTAAACATTTGAATTAAAATAAGGGAGTTTGATGTTACATGAAAGATACGCAACTTCGTGCCCAATATGCTAATGTATATTTTTTATTTTATGATTTATGTATTTTATTATTTTTCTGATATAGAACCACAATAATACATTCCCTGAGTACATTATAAATTTACATTTCTTTAAATTTTCTCTCCCCTTTCTATCTACAGATGATATTTTTTGAATGTAATATTTTTTGAATGTTTTTCGTGATATAAATTTTACAACCCTCAAATTATTATTTTAAATGCAAACTTGAAAAAAGTTACAAAAACAGATTAAAAATTTAATTTAAAAAAATCTAAGAAGAATTTTTCAAAAATCTTTCTTAGTGCACCCCTACATTATAAGAAGAATCGCCATGCAAAATTTCAGTCCTTTAGGTTCAACGGTTTGGTCTGTACTTTGTATGTCAGTCAGTCAATCAGTCAGTTAGTCAGTTACGGAACTGTTTTATATATATATAGATTTTTATTACTATCTCTATATCGTAACGTTAACTTCATGCGCACACATTATTTTTAACTGGCATTCAATTGGCTGTTAAAACTTTATATTTACATCCTATTTAAAAGAAGTAGGGTGTAAATTGTAGGGTGGAAAGTTGGTAAAATTAAAATTTTGTGCAATGTATTTCAATTTCTCGATTAAAAGTAGTTTTTTTCTAAAAATCAATTTATTTCGCTTGAAAAGCTAAATATTTTATGCACGCGGTTTATATTATTATTACTATCTTTATATCGTAACGTTAACTTCATGCGCGAGCATTATTTTCTTATGCTTTTTTTATTATTATCATCTTTATAATAGCTTTATTTTCATATGGTTTTAAGCAACTATCGTTGTTATTCATATTATGTTGGTTTTTTATTAATTAAAAATTAAGGGTAATTAATTTCGATTCCGGAAGTTCTTATCTTTATTTTCATATGCTTTTTCATTTACGAATTATTCAAATGTTGGTTAAAAAACTTTTGCGCAATTTATATATTTGTGTGTGTTTAATTATTGAAATTAATAAATTTATATTTCTGGAGAGGATGTTTCAGATTTTAGTGGTACTATGATGAAAGGCTGAATATACCAAAATTCTGAGGAGTTTATTATGGAGAGAAAAGGAATTTAATATGTAGAGGATGTTTATAGGAGTTAAATGTGGAGAGGAGTTGAATGGTTTGCAGCCCTCAATCAAACACTTAATTTTTTTAAGAGGCAACGCTGCAGTCATATCATTGTTCTATTGGAAATTTCTGCTGAACCTGTAATTGCAGCTTTTTTTTACCCCAATGATGAAAGGCTAATTCTAGCTGAATTCTGAGGAGTTTATTATAAATTTATATATTTATAGATTTCACAAGGTTTTTTTTCTATGTTATTTATACTGTGCTTAGTTTTAAATTAATTTTGGTTAACAAACATTAGAGAATTTGACATTTTTACTTTTCAGATTTTAGTATTAAAATGATGAAAGGCTGAAATTCTGAGACGTGTATAACATTTCACATATATTTTTTATGTTATTTATACTGTGTTAATTTTTAAATTGATTTTGGTTAACAACAAACATTCTTAAAATCCCGGGCATCGTCGGGTACTTCAGCTAGTTATAAATATTTATATTTATTTTTTGGCATAAATTGCATACGTTGACCGTTGTATTTAATTTGAATGTACTCCGTAGCGAAGCGCGGGTTTTCAGCTAGTTAGTATATATTTAGATATATTTTTATGCAGGTATTCCCAGCTAACAACCTGGCATGTTTTATCCGTAAAAATATATGCATGGTTTGAGAAGTCTTTATTTTTCAACACCAATATTTCCGAAGAGCCAATATTTCTGTTATTTGCAAAAGGGGGAAGAGACGAAAAGTAACTAACATTTTTCCGGTATTATTTTAAAGATTTCTGCCTGTTTTCTACATTGTCGTCAAATTGACGGCTTTCAGTCATAGTAGGTATACAACACATTTTCTCTCCCTCTTCACTATTAAATATAATTTTGTAAATGTTTGTGCACATTTTGCGTAAAATTAGAAAAAGTCATAAAATTTTAGAAGCCTGGGGACATAAATACAGACATAGCGCTGAACAGTATGTCCGAAACCACCAAAATGACGGCAGCCGTCTTTCTAGTGTTAAATGTTTTAGTGGTATATAGGTTGTTGTAATGTTACAATTTTTTTTTACTACTTCAACTTACTCAAGTGGAAAAATATTTAATTACAGAGAAAGACCAATTTGAACACCTATTTTAATAAAATCAATAGTTTTCTAAGGAATCTTCCAAAACAATAGAAAAGAAACCTAAAAGTTCTTTAATTTGTCATAATTTTTTTATGGAGTAGTGATATTATGAAATACCCTAACACCATATGTAAAATCTTTAAGCTACATCATTTTTTCAGTGTTTCTAAAAATGCCATTAGTGTTTACATATTACAGTCTCGTACAAAGGTATTTTTGAATATTGTACAGTTCGCTAATTCAATAAGGGGCAAAATTCTATTGATGAGCGAAGCACTGGCAATGTGTGAAACATCCTAGTTCTTTACCTGTTTTGTAATTTTTGGAGTGTTGTTCCACTATGTAACCCTCAAAATTTTCTAGTGACTTTTCTAGGCTCTTAAGGAGCTGTTCCCATTGCATAAGAAGCGTTGCGTCTTGTTACTACGTTGTTTCCGAGTTTTTTACATAACCCGGGATTGTTTTGATAAATCATGTGGTCAATTGACTTAGCTCTGTAATTGGTTAAAATTTTCAACGCTTGACGCTACATAACGGACTCACTTTGAATATGCCTCTGGTGTCGTGGAATTTCCACAAGGAATCACGACCAGTATCACAATGAATCTAATTTAACTGTCACAGGGTGCAATAGAAAATACCTAAGAGGTCATCTAACAAAAATGAACTGTAATGCTTAAAAGGAATCTCTTTAACAGTCCATAGACAATAGTGTTGAGTTTCCATAACCTAGTATATTAAATTACATTTCGAAATTTAATTTAAAAAAAATAACATTGCAAAGGAATTGCTGTTATTCCTGGAAATTTAAATCAGAGCTCTTCTATCACGAAATGAAACGTCTGTCAAAGATTTCTGTTCAAGAATTACTGCTATGTAAATCGATTATTTTGAAAAGTTGAAAGTTACTAAAAGCTGAGTATACTTTATGCAAAATCTAATTGACTAGATGGTACCCGTCAAAACTTGACGGTTATTAAGTAAACATTCCAATAAAAAAAAGGGTTCATAACCTTATTGAAATATTAGAAATTCATATGAAAGCCACGTGTGCTGGTAATTTAGAAATATTCAATAAAACACTTCAAAAAAATGTAAGAATATTTTGCGGTTATATTAGGTATTCCCTTTGAAAAGAACGCTACCGTACAGACACTTTTGAACATATCACTATCCATGCGCCGAGTTTGCAACTTTCCGAAAATACAAAATTTGATATTATTGTAATATCTGGTTAAAATAATCCCTATATATAAAACGCGTAGGTATGCGGCACAAAAATCTACGATATTTCTACACTTCGAATGGCAACGGCTGCAACTACCGGATGTAAACAGCGGCTGTCCCAATTTAAAACCGCGTGTGTGTAGTGGCCGCATAAGTTACAACCGCTGATCTTTTGACAATACATGTTTAGACCTATCAAATCCAGTGTTTAACCATGGACAGTTGTATGTAGGTTTATCTAGAATCCATTCTTTTGATTCTGTCGCTTTAGTATCTCCTACTTTTGAAATACTCAAATCTGTATATCAAGAAGTTTTATGAATATCATAGTTGAAATCCACACTATATTTTAAATACTTGCTGAATTTTTGCTCCATTTTATAAGTGAGGAAATTTTCCCAAGAATTTATTATTTAATATGATTAAGTGTAGATATCTGAATTGTGAACAGTAATACATACAGAGAGTGATGTAATCAACACTGTATTTAAAATTTCCCCCCAACAATTTCTTATTTCTTGTAATGGTAAAGTGTAGATATCATAATTTTGAAAAATTGCTGAATTTTTGCTCCATTTTATAAATGAAGAAATTTTTCCAGCAATTTATTATTTAATATCATTAAGTGTAGATATCTGAATTGTTAACAGTAATTCATACAGAGAGTGATGTAATCAACACTATATTTAAAATTTTCCCCCTGCAATTTCTTATTTGTTGTAATTATAAAGTATAGATATCTTAATTTTGAAAAATAGTACATACAAAGAGGGATGTAATTTTTAAAATCCTTGATGTGGGCTTTCTCAGTCTTATCTTTAACTCTGTTCTAAGGTAATGGAAATTCACATTTTTTTATCACGATGTTTTAGAATCAGCTTAATAGAGAATACCCCTTAACAACATATATTTATGATGACAGGTAATTGTAACATTCTTTACATATGTCACTTTCAGTTGCGTTGTTTTGCAAAAGGAAATTTAAAACTAAAAGTGACCATGCTGGTCACGCAGCGGCTAGTATGGTTAAAATATAAATATATATATATATAAAAAAAAAGATGAATGAATGACTAACTTCATGTTTACATTTTCATGTCCCGAATATATAAAATGAATACTTGTTATTAATTTAATTGAAACGCTATGAAAACGTGAAAGGTATCGGAAAATTACAGACTTTTAAAAATTTAAGAAAATTTTGCTGTTATGTTAGGTATTCGCTCTGAAAAGCACACTACTATACAGTACATACCGTAGATAGTACATGTAAAAACGTGATGAATGAATGACTAACTTCATGTTTACATTTTCAAGTCCCGAATATATAAAATGAATACTTGTTATTAATTTAATTGAAAGGCTATGAAAACGTGAAAGGTATTGGAAAATTTACAGACTTTTAAAAATTTAAGAAAATTTTGCCGTTATGTTAGGTATTCGCTCTGAAAAGCATACTACTATACAGTACATACCGTAGACAGTACCTGTCAAAACTTGATGGTAAGTAATTGAACAGTTCCAATAAAAAAAAGATTCATAACCTTGTTAAAATATAAGAAATTTTTACAGAATATTAGAAAATAATATTCTGTAAAAATGTAAACATGAATTAATGTAAACATGAAGTTAGTCATTCATTCATCTTATAAAAAAAAAAAGATGAATGAATGACTAACTTCATGTTTACATTTTCATGTCCCGAATATATAAAATGAATACTTGTTATTAATTTAATTGAAACGCTATGAAAACGTGAAAGGTATCGGAAAATTACAGACTTTTAAAAATTTAAGAAAATTTTGCTGTTATGTTAGGTATTCGCTCTGAAAAGCACACTACTATACAGTACATACCGTAGATAGTACATGTAAAAACGTGAATATTAGAAAATAATATACTGTTTTGCAACCTGATGTGTTGCAATTTAGAACATTGAAATTTACTTGAATGTTTGCTGTCTGATTTGTTAATTTTAAATTGTTTTCTAATTTGAAGGTGAAATTTTTTTAATACTTTTTTTTATTAGATCTGAAAAATAAAGTAATATAATTCGAGAAAGTGGCACAAAACAAAATAATAAAATGTCCCCTTATAATCACCTGAAATATTGTTTTAAGGTGACTGCCTACATTTGGGGCCAATTTTTTTAAAAAAATCATTTTTTAAAGATTTTTTTGTTTTTTATCGTAAAATAGCACTTGAAAATTAAAAAATAAACAAAAACTTGCCAGTAAATACCATACTTTTTAATAAATTGGTCAATTTGAAGTAATTTTCAATGAAAATTAGCTAAAATGCGACACATCTGACAGTTATCTTAAATGACCCACAATCTAAGAGAAATTTTAAAATGCAAAAATGTTGCAATATGAAAATTTCCCCCAATTCATCATTCCTCTCCTTATAAAAACAGCCCCAAACACAGTGGCGTATGCAGGGGAGGGGTTGATGGGGGTTAACCCCCCCCCCCATTTTTTCTGATTACATATATTACTTAAATAGGTTCAAGCTCTGCACTGATTGCTGAAAACTACTTTTTCATAGTAACCCCCCCCCCCCCCCACTTTTGAAAATTTCGGCGTATGCTGCTGCCCAAACAAAAACTATTTAACTATTTATTATTATGCATCAATTATTGAGCGTCATTTCATTAACAATAGCATCTAAAACATTTCCCGAAAATTTTATCAAATTATATGTATTATTGTGTGAAATATCATGATAACGGTAAAGATTTGTGCTAAAAACATAATTCTGAGAAAAACTCAGTTCAAGTTGTTTGCCACTTCAATTTTGTAGCAGACATTTTTTAAAATAGCTATAACTCTGCTTCTAATTGATGTAGAATGAAAATCAAAACGGTTTTGAAAAGAGAAAAGATTGAATTGCACGATTCCTGGAAAAAATAAAATTGACCAAAATAGTCAAAAAATGAAATTTTCAACGTAGGCAGTCACCTTAAAAAATACACCATCATCGCAATAGAATGCTTTACAAAAATTATTACAGTGAGGTTTTTTTAAAAAAATATTGAAGTTTATAATTAAAAAACGTTCTTGGAAAAAAAAACCATGCTTGCAGCTGATTTTAAAATCCGACTTGTACAGTCTAACTAATGCAGCCAGATATTTAGAAACAATACTGCTAATTCAATCTATTTCAATGTAATATAAATATTTTATATAATCATGTATTATGCTATATATATGTATAAATATATTAAACAAAAATAAAATATATAAATAAAATCAGATTAAAATATCATGCAAATTATTCACGTGCAAATAATTTTTGCATGTGTATTTCAATTTAATGTACATATATTATATCTTATGCTATATATATGTATAAATAGGCTAAGTATAAATATATTAAGCAAAAATACAATATATAAAGAAAATCAGATTAAAATATCATGCAAATTATTCACGTGCAAAAAATTTTTGCACGTGTATTTCAATTTAATGTACATATATTATATATTATGCTATATATATGTATAAATAGGCTATGTATAAATATATTAAGCAAAAATAAAATATATAAGGAAAATCAGAGTAAAATATCATGCAAATTATTCACGTGCAAAAAATTTTTGCATGTGTATTTCAATTTAATGTACATATATATCTTATGCTATATATATGTATAAATATATTAAGCAAAAATAAAATATATAAAGAAAATCAGATTAAAATATCATGCAAATTATTCACGTGCAAAAAATTTTTGCACGTGTATTTCAATTTAATATACATATATTATATCTTATGCTATATATATGTATAAATAGGCTATGTATAAATATATTAAGCAAAAATAAAATATATAAAGAAAATCAGATTAAAATATCATGCAAATTATTCACGTGCAAAAAATTTTTGCACGTGTATTTCAATTTAATGTACATATATTATATATTATGCTATATATATGTATAAATAGGCTATGTATAAATATATTAAGCAAAAATAAAATATATAAAGAAAATCAGATTAAAATATCATGCAAATTATTCACATGCAAAAAATTTTTGGATGTGTATTTCAATTTAATGTACATATATTATATCTTATGCTATATATATGTATAAATAGACTATGTATAAATATATTAAGCAAAAATAAAATATATAAAGAAAATCAGATTAAAATATCATGCAAATTATTCACGTGCAAAATTTTTTGCATGTGTATTTCAATTTAATGTACATATATTATATCTTATGCTATATATATGTATAAATAGGCTATATATAAATATATTAAGCAAAAATAAAATATATAAAGAAAATCAGATTAAAATATCATACAAATTATTCACGTGCAAAAAATTTTTGCATGTGTATTTCAATTTAATGTACATATATTATATATTGTTAAATATATATATATATATATATATATGTATTATATATATGTATATGTATATATATGTATATGTATATATATATATGTATATATAAATATATGTATAAATATATATTAAGCAAAAATAATATATATAAACTAAAGAAATTCTGATTAAAAATCATACAAAGTTATTGAATCGTTACTAAACACGTATTAGATGTGGAATATATAGAATTCCATGTGTTGTAAATGCAAAAAATCTGTATACTGAAGATTTTGCCTTTTGAACCGGCTAGCTTTTGTGACGTACAGTTTGGAACATATCACTGCGCATGCGTCAAGTTTGCAACTAAATTCGACATTATTGTAATATTAAATTGTAATACTGTATTGTAATATATATTATATATTATGTATTAAAAAATATATAGTATATATTAAAATATATATATTATATATGGCTAAAATAATGAAAACCTGTTTTACTGTGAAAAAAATTCTGATTCAATTTTTCTTAAATTAACGAATCACGGTGAATGAATGACTCACTTGTGTTTACATTTTCAAGTTCTGAGAAACACTATGATAACGCGAAAGGTGGCGGAAAAGAGATAATTCTCTAATGAAGAGATAATTTTGAAATAAAATTGATCGAAATAAAGTTGATTTGTGTCGATATTACGCTGTTTTAATTACAATTATTTGGGTTTAGTTGGCAAATAATCTTTTTGAACTTTACTTTTAACTTGTTAAGCCTAACTCATAAAACAAAATGGATGCCAAATGGATGGATATGAGGTGGTCGCTCCGGACGCGTTACGGACAGAGTCGACTACAGAACACGGCAACTATTATAAGGATATGGAAATACTTCCCAGGGTTTAGTTGCATTTTAACCCTCTTTAATTACGTTCTAACTAAGTTTATTGATATGGAAATTCTTTTCAATGTTTAGATGCGTTTTAACGTCACTAGTAAGTCATTTGCTTTTATGAAATAATTACGTATTTCTAGAAAACAGACGAGCATTTTCTAAGCTCTCCAGAGGGTGTGACGAGTTACTGCTTGGGATCGATTTCTTGTTCAAAACATACTGACAAAGGGGTGTGTGACTGTACTGAAATCTGAAAAAAAGTACATTTATCAATATGCTAGCGATTCAGATGTTTAGCATTTACTATAAATCTTCGGTTAGATTGTGCTTTGCTTTCTTGTTATGTATATTAATTCCGCTCTATTATTACAAACTGAACTTGTGGTATTTTACATTATTAGCAATTGATAATTATGCTGTACGGAATGAGAGATTGGATTCCACAGAGAATTCCATTATCTCTCAGAACTATTCCTATAAATATGGACTATTGTTAAAAATATCAATGTCTAAGAGAGATGAAAATTTAATGAAAGACGAGAATTATCTTAAAACAACAGGGACTTCTTTATATTGGGATAATAATTGCTATGTTATTAGTGTATATATATATATATATATATATATATATATATATATATATATATATCAATTCTTCTGTTTTTCATGGATTGTAGGTCTCTGAGTGTGTTTATTGTATAGATCAAACTCATCGGAAACAATTCATTGGTTTTTAGCCAGTATTGACACCGCTGATGAAGAGATACTGTGTAAAACCTCTTTCATACTTTTCTTTTCATTTTATTTGTTCCTGGCTGCAAGTAGCTCTAGTGCTATTACTGGTATTCTCTTTCATCTTTTTCTTATATATATATATATATATATATATATATCACGTGAACTCCATGAGACTAAATTCGTCCAATTAAATAATAGATAATTTGGGCCCCCAGGTGGCAAGATAAGGAAACAGTTTTTAATAATTGCCTGAACAGAAGACTTCTCTCTCTTCTCACCTAACTCTCCTTGCTGTCAGATCTGCTGTCCGCGGACACCAGAAGTCTGGTGGCCACGACGGCTCTTCACATTACTTCTGTCATGTAAGCAATTGCTGTTTTTGCGTCCCGTCCTGGGATGGACGCCGGACAAGTCCCTTGACTACTACGGCTATAATGCTTTCGTAATGCTTACTGATTAAATAAAAATGATTTTATGGATAACGTTTGTGATCTTTGTATCGCTTCTATAGATCCATGGGTTTGCTTTTCTCATCACCCGCGGCATATGTGTGATCAACACTCCCTTGTGCTGACGGCATCTCCAAGTTGTACGCATCAATTCCCGTGTGTGAATTTCATCTATTGCGATTATTATCACATATGTATATTTATAGTCATACCTAGATACTTGTCTGATTCGGTACTCGGCGCTTTTCGATGCAAAAAAAAATGCTTCGGCATTCGTCACCCTTTATAAAACCTGTATGATGCAATCCTGTTTCTCTGGGCGCAACGAAGACAGACCCGTTAGTCTCGCTCTCAGAGTAGAACCCCACATGGACCTTTTTTTCATATCAATCTCTTTTTTTCACCTTTCAAGTCATCATGTTTGAAGAAGGTTAGGGATACCACTCAGCATAAATAAATCTGATCTTGATGCAAGACAAAGATGGGAATAACTGCGAGGGATTTGAAGGTTTTGAGGCTGTACCAATAGCGGAGGACCTCGTGACTGGAAGCCAGGGATGAAGACATCGGACTGGGCAATAAACGGATAACTCGGCAATAAATAGTGTTATTGCCGATACCTGCTTTCATTTGAGAGCAGTCCGGACCTTAACCAGACTACTCTTAAATGAAAGCAGGATTCAATACATATAAGCATATCGAGTTTCATCGAAATCGGCTCGAAATAAGCTGAGCTCGAGTTTTTTGAAAATTATATTTTTACAAATGTGTTCAAATATATTTCGTTTTGCAGGTTTCAAAGCTAAATACCCCTTAGTCATGAGATTGACTGATTGTTCTATCTCTGGAACCATAAGGCCTGGGAATCTGAGGTTTTGCAGGGTTGCTCGTCTGAGGCCCTAGATGCCTACTAAGGCCTTTTAAAAAATGTCAACCTTTAAGATGGTTATAACAGGGACTTGAATCCCCATTATAGAAATCCCCTTTTAGGGAGAAATCGCACCCATCTGCTACCACTGCAACTATCACCTCACCATTCATCACATTTTAACGGACGCTACTGGCCTCACTGGCTTTTAACTTAAATTTTTTTACTCTACTTCAATGACCTTGGGAGATCTGGGTGAAACACCCCACCCTGCTCTTTTTTCGCTTTCTTAAAATTACAGGCTTTTTTCTGATTTTACCTCTATTTACGTTTGTTTGTATTGTTTTTTTATACCTGTCTGTAATCTGGATGGGGAAATCCCATCCAGTTTGTTTGTTTAACCATTGTTGCCTAGATTTAACCTTCTATCATTTTTTTTCTATCACTGGATTATCATACAGAATGTCTTATTGTTTTTATCATTGCTACTTTAATATTTTAATTGACTGTTTGTGTTATTTTTTTTACCTATTTCTGGTTTTAATTTTTTATATTTGACAGATTCTACCTTCATTGCCCTTGCCTCATTTTAAAACCTCTGGCTATTGTGATGCATGGAATTTTGTGTGGGCGCAGTGGCACTTCTCTTGTCATGTGTTTGGAGCAGCTTGTCCTTTCTGGCCCTTGCGCAATAATTCCCAATCAACCAACCTAATTATAAAAATTTTAAAAAATCCTTATATTTTCATCTCTTAGTATCGAAGGAATCTAGACACTCAATGTTTTACAAATATGTAATTTTAAGATAAATACGCTATCACAACATATAATTTAATGAGCACATAATCTAGAATTGAATTTCAAGGGGACATTTTCCGTATTTAATGTCAGTTCCCTGTCGCTAAATTATGTGCTGAAACTCCTGTGAGGAATGACACCACCTTACTGCTAAAGTTAATTGAAATTAAATGTACCCAATGACATAATCCATGGCACGCATGCATTCCGTAGCGAAGCACGGGTATTGAGCTAGTTGCTGTATAAATTATGGTAAATGACTATGGGAAAAATAAAAATATCAAAACTTTTAGTTATTTTTAATGTATAATTAGTTGAATTTATGCAAATGTGTCAACGGAGTTATTTTAATTAAGTTCTTCTTCTACTTTGTCCTACGTAATTTCAGATTTCAGAGAATAAACATTAAGTAAATTAAAAGCGAAATTTTTAAGTTTCTCGTTTCAGTACGTCGAAAATTCTCGTAAAAAAAATAGATAAAGATATAATCAGGGATGGATTTACATATTTTTATGCCCTAGGCCAAAGCGCCATTTTGCGCCCCCTTCCCTCCATTTAAATTTTTGACTTATAACATTAGATTTAATATACAGTAAGAGTTTTTGAAACATATATACTGAATAAAAATTTGAATGACATATTTTTAATAAAATTTTTCTACATAATTTCTTCTAATTTATCTAAAAATTACAATTAAAATTTTTTCCTTCGTGCTTTCGCCCATTAAAATTCTTCAATAGTTTCATTGAAGTCAACAGATCTTGTTAAATCTGTTTTAATGCAAAGAAGTGCCAAGGCATTTAGTTTGTCTTGATGCTGCAAAGATATTAAATGATCTTTGATTCTTTTTAGTGCAGAAAAAGATCATTCTACAGAGGCATTTGTGGCAGGTGTGCACACAAACATTCTCAATAAGATATCAACATTTGGATACACTGTTTGTAATCCTAGTTCACGTAGCCACTTGCAAATTGCTAAGGGACTTTTCGACCCAATGCTGCACTCAGTTATGTGAGATTTTAGATATTGCAGTTCATCACATAATGAAGGCTCCAAAACATCTTTAAAAATTGCCTGTAATTTTCTTCCCTCTTCTTCAAGCTCAAGAGAAGTCAGTGACCAAATTTTAGTAATTCCTTTAAATTTTTCACCGAGCTCTCTATAAGCTTGTGACCTCTTCTCAAGCTCTGATTTGAGTTTGTCCACAATCGTGAAATAGGTATTAACTCTAAAGATATCACGCCCGTTTAAATTAACTTTACGCCTTCACGTTTTTTGTCAGCTTGTAGTTTTCTGAAAACCTGACGCTTTTCATCATGCTCATAAACTTTCTTTTCAGAAATATCCAGAGCTTTGTTTTCATATACATCAAATTGTTCTCGCAGTTCTAACAAGAACTTTACGAGTGACTGAAGAACTGTGGCAACTTCTGAAACATCAAGTTCTACGTTTTGTACATACTTATTGACTTGGTGAAGTCTAATCAGCACCGTTCCCCAAAACTGTGCCATGAATACTGTTTCGAGCCTTTGCAACTTCGTTAATAAACCTCTAGCTTCTGCTCTTGTTGCTGATTTTTGACATTCGTCACTTTCAAAGTATTTTAGAGCTTTTATGACTGCAAACCAATCTTCTTTTAATGCTCTACAAGAATCATATCTTGCCGACCATCGTGTCGTGGAGAGGCTTTTTGCGGTAAGGGTGCTATTTTTCTTCAATGCTTTCCACCTCGCTGTAGACGACGAGAAAAAAATTATAAAGTTCTTGAAGCAAATTAAAAAGCGATGTGGCTTCAATGCAGCAATTTACAGCATGTGTGCCCACTAAATTTAAAGAGTGTCCTGCACAAGGTATGAAGGATGCAAGAGGAGAAACTTCAAGTCTCCTAGCCTGAACATCTGAGTAAACACGAGCCATATTAGCTGCACTGTCATATGATTGACCCCGACATTTAAAGATATCAAGGTGGAGTTAAGTGACAGTCTTAATAACAGCTTCAAACATTTCATGGACTTTGTGGCCAACGTTAGGTAAAAATTTCATAAATCTCTCAACAGGTTTCCCATTTTTTACATATCGCAAAGCAAACGACAGCTGTTCCACATGCGAGATATCAGGAGTTGAATCTACAACAAGTGAATAGTACTTTGATGTTTTAGCTTCATTAGCAATATGCGTTAGTACTTTTTTAGCTAGGGGCTCGATGAACTCATCACAAATAGTAGATGAGAGATAGGATGTCTGTCCACTACCTGAAATTTGAAAAGATATTTCAACAACACATTTACCCAACACTAAAAATCTAAGTTTTTATAATAATTTATCACAATTATCTCTTATCTCTATATTCTAAAAAAAAGTAACTCCCGCTGCAGCGGCAGCGGCTGTCAAAAGCTTGTCACGCTATCTCCCCCGAAACAGCTGGGGGTTTGGAGTCCAGACCGATACCAATAGATGCAGAAAAATGTGGGGAACAAAGTAAGACATGTCTCCGGGACCAGGATGTGAGAGGTGGGAAAAAAGAGTCCTTATTTGTATTTGTCAGTGGAGAAAAGTGAAATCGGACCCGGACGGGTAAAGATGCCCCCCGGGTCAAGCTAATAGGACAGTGTTGTGCTAAAGCGTTTAAGGGGAAACTATTACGTGTTACATAAAACTTTTCAATTTTTCTATGCATCTTTAAAGGCAGTAATCATTTATGAATGACCACTCTGTCAAAATATACGAAACAACAATCTTAATTATAGCCATAAATAAAGAGAAAATATTAAGCATTGTTCAGAGGATATCGTTCTTTTTCAGTGTTGTGTAAACTGCTCTTAGTATTGTTAATCATCAACAATGCTAATTATCATAAAGATTTTTACAACAGATCTGCTACGCAACAAAGGTTTTTTACAGTCGCCATTTTAAACCTAATACTTATGTGTGAAGGTTTAAGCGCTTGAAAGCTTATCATAATTGCTTTTATTTTAATTTGAGAATTCTTTGAAATTTTCTTATATCTCTTGACATCGAGATCTTTTTATTGTTCTTTGTTGAAGTATCTATCATTGGACAAGTTCGTTCTTATCGTGTCTGCCGTGTTCTTGTTCGCTACGTCGGACGTCTACTGCATTTTTTATCAGGTTTTTGTATTTACCAATTTTACGCTTTTATTTGAATGAAAAAAATAAACGGGAAAATGTCAAAAGAAGTTTGCCTGGCAGTTGAGGAAGAAGATGACGTTGATATTTATGAAACTGCCACTGAAAGCTCTATGGACGAATATGTTGATGCTAGACCTCCTAAACCTCCCGGAAAGCCTCCTAATTCTGCCCTGGTATTGCGTAAGGCTCCTAAACCTCCAAACCCGCTCATGGAAAGGTTTTTGAATGACTGCGACATCCAAACTACAACTGATGTACCTCGACTTAGTTTAAAGAAAAGAATACGGCGACTTTTGTGCAGTTGTTTCCGGCCTTCAGCAAAAGACTAACCAAACAAGCTTACATGGACAAAATTGTATGAAGATTTTCCATCGATGAACTAAATTTCTAAAACAGCTTTTTTTTATGTGTAATCATCCACTGTTTCTCTATAGAACTTTAAATGTCCGTACAATTTGGGATTTAAAATTTTTGCAACTCATCGCACACTGTCTTCAGTTTTTCCAACACTTTGTTGCCTGCAACTAGAAATCATCGGTTACTCATGCTTATTAGTGTTACTGAAGTCTGCTTTCTTCTTCCTCTTCTCGAAACCACCTAAATATCTGCTTCATGTCATTCTCATCTTCACCACAGCCGATACCACCTGGTTCGTATTATCCTCTTCACCAGAGCCGCTACCATCTGGCTCGTATCATCCTCTTCACCAGAGCCGCTACCATCTGGCTCGTATCATCCTCTTCACCAGAGCCGCTACCATCTGGCTTGTATCTTCCTCTTCACCAGAGCCACTACCATCTGGCTTGTATCTTCCTCCTCACCAGTGCCGCTACCGTCTGGCTCGTGTCAACCTCTTCACCACAAATTGATTTTTTTTATTTCTGAGCCAACAACATCAGGCTGGGAAATGTATCCTCCAAACATCGTGCCTCCATTAAAAAAAAAAAAAAGAAAAAAAAAAGTGAGAAACACGCCGGCCCACTGGCATCGGGCCGCGCGGATGGTCTTGCTGTAAAGGGGAGTGTTCAACAGCCCGCCTCCAAGCGATACTCTCCGGGCAACGTTTCTTCCTCGCAAGTGTAAGGAAAGGGGAAAGGGCTGAACTGATTCGCATTTTGCAATTGTAGGAAAAGGAACTTTGTCTTCTGTTGAGCAGACAAGAACCTTTATCAAAATATCCTACCTTCATACTATGATCGCTCGCAAATATTAGACTCTAAAAAACCCTTGTCAAGCTCTGTTAAACATTTCAAGCGTTTCATTGTGTTTATGATGATCATTGTGTATTGTGTGCACTTATCAGACTTTTAAAAAATAAAAGTTTTCGCATCTTTGTAACACGTTTCTACCTTAAATCTTTTTATTTAATTTTCACTATACGGTGGTAAATATTAAATACTGTTCCGAAAATTTCGAAAAATATTTCGTAATGTTAAAAAAAATAAATAAATAAAGTAAGTAAAAAATAAAGTGTATGTATACATGTAAGCCCCGGCCGGGCTTACATGTATACATACATTCATATATACACTGCTGGCCACCCAAATTGCAACACCAAGAAAGACAAGAGATATCACAACAAAATTTATTTTGTAGATAACATGTTGACCAAGTATCAAATGATTAAATTTATAGACTTCTGTGAAGCGTGGTTCCTGCCAAAATCAGTAGCCAGAGTATCCACCATTGTTGGAGATCACCGCTGCCACACGCCTCGGCATTGATTCAAAGAGACTTTGGATGAGTTCTTGGGGTACAGCAGACCAAGCAGCTTCCACACGTTGCCAAAGTTGATCTGCTGTGGCAGCTGGGGAAGGAAGCTGGGTCAATAGTAGAGCAACCATGGACCACATGTTTTCTATCGGCGAAAGATCCGGAGAGCGAGGCGGCCAGGGAAGCAATTAAATCTGGCGATTGACGAAGAACCGTTGGACAATGCGTGCCACGTGTGGTCGCGCATTATCCTGTTGAAATATGGCTGTGGGCAAGCCCTGAAAGCAAGGAAGGACAACTGGCTCCAACACCTTGGAGAAGTAGCGCTGGCTGTTTAAAGTACCTGCAATGCGTACTAGAGGTGTGCAAGAGTGATATCCAATACCGCCCCATACCATAATACCCGGTGCAGGACCAGTGTGGCGGTGCATAACTCAGCTGTTCAGCATCCTCTCTTCACGGTATCTCCAAACTCGAATGCGACCATCGTGGTGTTGCAGACAGAAGCGTGACTCGTCAGTAAAGACAATTTCATTCCATTCTGCCGTCCACATCCTTCTGTCATCGCACCATTGGCGGCGGAGACGTCTGTGGTTCTGCGTCAAGGGTAGACAAAGCAATGGACGTCTTGTGGACAGACCACTCTGCTGTAAACGGCGTAGAATGGTACGCGCAGACACTGGATGATGCGTTACAGACTGCATGTGCTGTACTATGGTTCGTGATGTGACTGAGCGATCCGTCACTGCCATGCGCACAATTTGCCTGTCATCACGCGAAGTGGTGCGCTGAGGTGGATGCGATCGAACACGCCGGTCCGCCGTACCCTCCTGCATCCAACGATCACATATCCGCATTACAGTTGTTTGGTTTCGTCCAACACGACTACTGATTTCCCTGAAAGATAATCCACAATCTCGATAGGCCACTATCCTTCCTCTGTCGAACTCGGATACTTGATCAAAAGATGATCGCTGTTTTCGACGAGGCATAATTGATCGTTTATTTGAAAAAACCACAAGAAAAACACAATTGCCGAACTTGAAATCGTCGAAATCTCCAAGCCTTAAATAGAGCTTTGAAGTGGCGCCACAGGCACGCGTGATGTGCGTTTGCGCTGAAATTCTAATCATTTGCATATCTCACCTCCGCTAATGCATGTTGTAAATTTCATGTTATTTGCATGTTTCCTTCAGGGTGTTGCATTTACAGTGGCCAGTAGTGTATATTGTGTGTGTATTTGAAGGACACGTTAAAAGTGTGGGACGTAGATTCATACAACCATCGCTTACATCTACTGACACATCGAACAGCTGTGAGAGTGTATATTTATACATATATAAACACTTATGGAGTGCTCCGGCGAGCGACGCATGCGCAGGACGTGATCCTGTTTGGGTCGTCCTACGATGACCGTATAGAAACTTTGCTTATTGCTTCAATAAAAATACAATAAATGTTATAAATAAAATAATTATATATATATATATATATATATATATATATATATATAAATCATCAATAAAATTAATCATCAATAAAATTTAAAATTTCTTCCAAAGACTGCGACATTCTGAACACTGGCTTGAAAACTGCCTTGGATAATAGAAAAACGCATGGAATTCAGCATGAAAATTCACTCGGGTTGGATACAATTGCGATATCGCATGCTCTATCGCGGCGCATGCGCTGTCCTGGAATTTGCAGGTGGTGAAGCATCGCTCTGAGCATGCTTCACATTTCTCTCTCCGTGCGACATGTCAAAAGCGAAATCGAACCCGAAAGCGCAAAAGTGTGGACATAGCTTAACAGAGGAGCGAGCGTAGCGAGCCTAGGGGTGAAGACCCTAGTTTTTACAGTTGGCTCTCTGTTTAACGACTTTCAAGTGACCGGGAAAAATCGTCCTTAAGTAGAGATCGTCGTTAAACAGAATTTGTGAAAAAATAATATTTCCCTTCACACTTTACGGGCTTAGGACTGTCAATATATTTCTTAATATATTGGCGTGTTTAAAAATGTTATTTTTATCATCATTATTATTATATTCCCAAAACGTTATTTTAAATTACATTAAAAAAAGAGTACAAACAATACAATAAATTAGGTTTTAAAAAAGTCAAAAAGTGTTGATTGCTTCATTTTTCGCCTTGTTTTCGTTATTCTCTTTTCCAGATTTTCTAAAATATTAAATGTGTCATCTTCCATATTCGACATATTCGATGTAATATAGAGTTGGAGAACATCTAGAGCAGAAGTTGCATCTGTGTAAGACAGTGGCAGTGTCTCGTTTCCGTGTCTTCAACTTCACCTTCTTCGTCTGACACTGTGTTTTCATTTGCTATATCTTCATAAATTTGTTCTACATTTCTGTAATCTGTTGTTAAAACAGATTTATCCCAATTGTAGAAATCTTGAATTGAAACATCCTCATCTTCAACATGACTTCTCCATTCTTCAGGGGTAATATCATCTTCGTTGATTTCTACATACATACTTTGCAGCTCCACTAAAATATCTTTGTGAATTCCAGCAACGCGAAAGCACTTTTTTATTGTGGATGAAGAAACTTCTTTCCATGCTGATGTTGTCATGGACATTGCTTCCAAGATCGTAACTTTTCTAATTTTCATACTGACAGCCGAATTGTTTATTAATTTCCTAATTAAAGACTTTCAGTAGTTTGCTTTCACACTACGAATGATACCCAGGTCTAATCACTGCAACTTGCTAGTGCAATTAGCTGGTAAGAAATGAATAGTCAAATTTGTAAGTCCAGGGATATTTGGAGTATGTGCAGTGCAAAGGTCGATTAAAAGTAAAATTCTTCTCTTTTCTTGATACATTTTTGCATGAAATTTTCTAATCCAGTCAATAAAAAATTGTGATGTCATCCACGCTTTATTAATATTCCGGTACTCAAGGTTTCCTGGTGATATTCTTAAAACACTTTGGTTGCTTTGATTTGCCTATAAATAGTGGTGGAAATTTCTCAGATCCATCCGAATTAGTGCACAGTAAAACAGTCAATCGTTCCTTACTGTGTTTTCCATCAAAGCACTTTTCGCCCATATACGTTAAAATTTTTATTAGGCACCATATTGTAGAATAGGTCCGTCTCATCTGCATTGAATATGTTCTTCTTATATCCATCTAATATCCCCTTCAGCACTATTTTCCATTCTTCCACTATTTTTTCATCCACGAAACCACTTTCGCCAAATATGCTTTTAAATGCAAGCTCATATCTTTCTTTGAACTTTGCTAGCCAACCACCCGTAGCCTGAAAATTTTGCATTCCAAACTTTTCTGCCAGAACTATAGCATTTTCTTTAAATATCACTCCAGAAATGGGAATGTTGGATGCTCTTGCTTCATGAAACCATTGCAGGACTGCCTTATCCAACTCTTCTGATCGGCCACATTGAATTTTCTGCCGTTTGGATATGGATCCCAAACCAAATTTTTGTGCTGCTTCAAGAATTTTCTCTATGCTCGCTAAAATACCTTTGAGATACTCGGGTAGCTGAAATTTTCTTGCGAACTGGACTTTTGTTATTCCAACACTTTCTTCCCAGTCTTCAATAATTTTCATCTTTTCTTGTAGCGTAAGATACTTTCGCTTTGATGCCATTTTGCTCTGCTCACCTCGTATTCATACTGGAATGAGCTCCTATACACAACCATGAATTCTCTAAAGATGAACATCTGCTTCCCAGAAGGAGTGACAGAGGGCTGCTATTAGACAGTTCGTAAGTCACATGACAACAGATGGTAGGGATAATAGAGTGATTCAGCTCCCGTCTAAGAGCTCCATGGAAGAATATTCGATCTTCCGAGAAAGAGTAATCCCCCCCTCCGTTTTTTCCAAATGCAACAAGTCTATGATTGCAACATTGCAAACATCAAGGAAAATCCAGGTTTGTTATTGAAACCAAACTTGTATTCCCCCACAGAAGGTTCCCCTCCTGCACATAAAATGTTGAAGAAAAAGTTTATCATGTAAAAAAAATTCGTCGTTAAACAGAAACAACGTCGTCTTTAAATAGAATTTTTTTACGTCCTAGTGGCCGGGACTGGGAAATATCGTCCTTAAACAGAGATCGTCGTTAAGTAGAGCGTCGTTAAACAGAGAGCCAACTGTAATATAAAAGTTCATTTTATAAGGGAGATAAAATGCATTTTTGCTTTTCAGCTAAAATTGATCGTTTCACGTTTATTCGGTAGTTTAGCTTTTAAAAAATAAAATGATAAAATTGTTTATCTTTAATTGCTTTTGCTTTTACAGTTATTATATAAAATATCAATATTTTAAGAATTTATCTCAAAATACAACTCCAGATAAGTATAAGAAAAGGTTACTTTACTCTAACAGAGATTGCTTCATTTTGGAAATTCATTTGCAGAGCTTTAATTTTAATTAAAAAAGCATACTTTGTTTTAAAAGACTGTTAACCTTTATGGTCGTGATCCGACAAATCATTGTCATGTAGAAGGAATTATAATTGTAGAGTCAACTCTTATTTCATGAGGTTTATTAACATATTAAAATCTTGGTTAAATACGTTATTTTTACAAAGTTTCGTTCCGACGAACGTTAAAAATACTCCTGAGAGCTGGGCTCATTCTTTCAAAGTCCCACGAGCTCCCCGTCTCCTGTAAGCGTGTTGACCCTTCAACAGTCCGAATCCATTCTTTTCGTTCGTTACTTGCGTCTGTCTTTTATGCCTCCTCCTCCCTTTCTCGAACGACAATCGGCCTTTTTTATCCGCGTACGCAGACCACCTATTGTCGGTTTCATTGTCCACCGTTCCTACCTTAGGTGACGTGCGCCGCTGTGTTTCCTTAATCATTCTAAATGAGTTCGCTACCTGCTATTGTCAAGAGTCTCCCAAGGTGTATGGCTCTCAACACCTGTTTGCGCTTCTTTTGATGCTTATTGAAGACGCTATTACACACGTTCATCAATTCCACTTAGGAATGGGAGACGAGAGTCTGACATATGCCTCCTCCTCCCTTTCTCGAACGACAATCGGCCTTTTTTATCCGCGTACGCAGACCACCTATTGTCGGTTTCATTGTCCACCGTTCCTACCTTAGGTGACGTGCGCCGCTGTGTTTCCTTAATCATTCTAAATGAGTTCGCTACCTGCTATTGTCAAGAGTCTCCCAAGGTGTATGGCTCTCAACACCTGTTTGCGCTTCTTTTGATGCTTATTGAAGACGCTATTACACACGTTCATCAATTCCACTTAGGAATGGGAGACGAGAGTCTGACAAAGACCTTAAAATATGATAACAAAAAATTTATATATAAATTTTTTTTATTGAAAACTAGTGATTTTTTAACACATATATTACCCTAGGTTTTCAGAGGTAAACTTGCTACGAAACGTTATGTCCTTGTTTTAAATAATATTTGAGTTTAGACGAAGGTAGCCCCGGATTTTCTTCCACATTGTTTCAAAGCTTAAATTTTTCTATTTAAAAACGCAATCAGAAAATTCTAACTTAAACATAGAATATTATTTTTAGAACATATTTTTACATATTGACAGATTTTGTTTTCATCTAAAATATAAGTTTTAGAAGGTATAGAGCAATTTCCAAGCAAACTTAAAAAAAGTGTTACATTCATTTTAAGTTACTCACTAGTTATTAATTAAAAGGAAAGTTTGAACAAGAAAAAGAATGAACAAGAACACATAAAAAAGTTGGTGCAAAACAATTGAACTAACGAGCTAAAAAACAATATAAAAGCGAAGTTCTCATATCTGTATTAATTCACATAAAAATAACTATATGGAATAAAAATAATTTATATTAAAAATAATAACTAGCACACTAATAAAAGTTCAAAATTTTAAAAACAGTTAAATAGTTCTCTTTAAAAAAATATTTTTAACTTTTACATTTAGACTAAAAGTACACTGCTGGCCACTGTAAATGCAACACCCTGAAGGAAACATGCAAATAACATGAAATTTACAACATGCATTAGCGGAGGTGAGATATGCAAATGATTAGAATTTCAGCGCAAACGCACATCACGCGCGCCTGTGGCGCCACTTCAAAGCGCTATTTAAGGCTTGGAGATTTCGACGATTTCAAGTTCGGCAATTGTTTTTTTCTTGTGGTTTTTTTAAAAAAAACGATCAATTATGCCTCGTCGAAAACAGCGATCATCTTTTGATCAAGTATCCGAGTTCGACAGAGGAAGGATAGTGGCCTACCGAGATAGTGGATTATCGTTCAGGGAAATCGGTTGATTTCGTCCAACATTATAGATGTTGGACGAAACCAAACAACTATAATGCGGATATGTGATCGTTGGATGCAGGAGGGTACGACGGACCGGCGTGTTCGATCGCATCCACCTCAGCGCACCACTTCACGTGATGACAGGCAAATTGTGCGCATGGCAGTGACGGATCGCTCAGTCACATCACGAACCATAGCACAGCACATGCAGTCTGTAACGCATCATCCAGTGTCTGCGCGTACCATTCGACGCCGTTTACAGCAGAGTGGTCTGTCCGCAAGACGTCCATTGCTTTGTCTACCCTTGACGCAGAACCACAGACGTCTCCGCCGCCAATGGTGCGATGACAGAAGGATGTGGACGGCAGAATGGAATGAAATTGTCTTTACTGACGAGTCACGCTTCTGTCTGCAACACCACGATGGTCCCATCGAGTCTGGAGACACCGTGAAGAGAGGATGCTGAACAGCTGCGTTATGCACCGCCACAATGGTCCTGCACCGGGTATTATGGTATGGGGCGGTATTGGATATCACTCTCGCACACCTCTAGTACGCATTGCCGGTACTTTAAACAGCCAGCGCTACATCTCCAAGGTGTTGGAGCCAGTTGTCCTTCCTTACCTTCAGGGCTTGCCCACAGCCATATTTCAACAGGATAATGCGCGACCACACGTGGCACGCATTGTCCAACGGTTCTTCGTCAATCGCCAGATTGAATTGCTTCCCTGGCCGCCTCGCTCTCCGGATCTTTCGCCGATAGAAAACATGTGGTCCATGGTTGCTCTACGATTGACCCAGATTCCATCCCCAGCTGCCACAGCAGATCAACTTTGGCAACGTGTGGAAGCTGCTTTGTCTGCTGTACCCCAAGAACTCATCCAAAGTCTCTTTGAATCAATGCCGAGGCGTGTGGCAGCGGTGATCTCCAACAATGGCGGCTACTCTGGCTACTGATTTTGGCAGGAACCACACTTCACAGAAGTCTATAAATTTAATCATTTGATACTTGGTCAACATGTTATCTACAAAATAAATTTTGTTGTGATATCTCTTGTCTTTCTTGGTATTGCAATTTGGGTGGCCAGCAGTGTATAAACGACCCTTAGCTTTAAATGGCAAAAAAATGAACTATTTAAACAAACATAATGTACTTTTAATAACACTCGTATCTAATTCTAGATTATTATTTTTTTTCTATTAGAGTCTTCTGTAACACAACACCCAACACGAGACTTTTCAGTCAAATGACAAATGACATTTCATCCCTTTTCATAATGAAAAGTTTAGAGACCCCAGCCCAGGTTTAGCTTTACTTAACCAAATTAAAATCAAGTACACTCATTAAAAAAATAAAAAAAAATAATAATGATAATAATAATTATAATAAAAACATTTTTCAAAGCAAATCAAGTTAATATTAAAATAAATTAAATCTAAACTCGCCTTATAACTGTTAATATTGAAGACTTTAGATCTGGAAATTACACGATAGAGAAGGCGTTTGTTTAAAATAGCAAGAAATGTTCATAGGTCCAGATGAAAAAACTAACTGAAATAGTAAGCTCACAATAACAATTTATGTTTTGTATACTGCAAAAGGTTGACAAAGCACTCAGCCAAAATGAGCTCGCAGATCACACTCTAACGGAAAAACAAGTCTCTTTTCGTATCAAAACCAAACACGGGCCCGCCCTTTAACCCCTTGAGGCTCCATCCGTCCTCTCCTTCCTTTTAATTCCCTCTCAACCGGGATTGGTACGCGGTCCCCTTAGATGTTCACTTTTGGGAACTCTGATTTGCCCGACTTATGGCTCCTCCCAGGATAAAATTTAGAAGAAAAGAACCAACAAATATTTCGGTTCCCTTTGACAAAATTAACTGTCTCTTTTCTAAGATGACCCTTTCAGGTTGCAGACACTCTAGCGGTTTCCATATAATAGTCCATTTTTCTTGAAAGAAACACCTTGCACAGAAAGACACCCTAGTCCAGTGTTCACACAATGATTCTTTCACTTTGAAACAGTTTCTAAACCTGGAGGGTGCCACCGTTCGTTATAGCACGCTCCTTTGACAACGGGACGGCAATTACTGGACAGATGACGATGAGTTGGGAGTTTAAAAACTATTAGTCTTCTTATCGGACTGCCCCTGGTCTGAAATCTGCTTTTGGAGGAAAGAGCGAGGGCTGTTTGCTCTTTGTCAAAAGTATCGAAAGATACAGCGGAAGTTGTCTTTAGTGAGGTTCAAGTCCGACTGCTTTCTGCAATCATAATCCCTTCAAATTGCAAGAATTCTTAACCTGCTTCTCGTTAACTCATAATGGATGCTTGGGAAAAGAATGAAAGAAAAAGAAGGAAAAAATAATTAGTCACTTGACGAAAAGATTATTTCAAAATGCGTATATTTTCAAATAACATTTTTAGCGATACTAAGAATATATAAATAAATATGAAAAAGAAAAAAATGTAACTTTCTCGTTTTATATCGATAAAAATTTTATAATTTGGTTGTTACTTCTTCTAAATTTACGTCCTCTTAACGGCTGCTCCCTAGGCCATGGCCTAGGTTGGCCTTATGGGAAATCCGTCCCTGGATATAATGTAATAGTGGTATATAAAATTCTTATTGAAATTTTGTTTACAACGAATGTATTGTATCCTTATCTATGACTAAAACACTCGACAATTACTAGATATTATGAAATATTTTGCTCTTATTTTGCTGCAGTTCAACTCTACACTTGAGCTTCTCCGAGACATGGTTAAAGATAAATTGTATATTTATTGCTTATAAGGCAAGACACGACAAGACAGTCCAATAAATTCTTTTATTGATCCTATTTTATGAGTAATACTACACTGATTGCCATTAAAATTGCAACACTATGAAGGAGGGATGATACAAACGTCAAATTCATATGAAAGGAAGAAGATGCTGGGATATTCAAATGATTAGCATTTAAGCGCAATCGAAAGATGCAGGAGGGAGAAACGACATCTAAAACTCTGTATAAAAGGAAAGTTACGCGGCGCGTTTCTCATTCGAAAATCGCATTTCAATGTGTGAGAATATTGTGTTATGCATCGTATAAGAAGGAGAAACGGCGACCAGTACGAGTCGGAATTCGATAGCGGCAGGATTGTGGCCTATCGAGAGTGCGGTTTATCGTTCTGCGATTTTGCAACTTGCATTGGTCGGAATCCAACGACTGTTATGTGAATATGGAATCGATGGCTTCAGAAAGGTCATACTGAACGCCAAGCAGGATCTCAACGGCCTTCCGCCGCTAACGCCCGAGAAGACAAACATGTTGTCAGGTCGGCCTTGCAGGATCGTGCAGCCACATCATAGACCTTGAGACAGGAAATGGGCTTGTTTGCAGCACGACAAGTATCCGCACGTTCAGTGCGACGACGTCTGGAGCAGCACGGACTGTCTGCACGGCGACCATTATTGCGGCTTTCCTTGACACTGCAGCATAGAGACGCGCGGCGACAGTGGTGCGCCCAACGACAAAACTGGATACAGGAGTGGCACCACGTCGTCTTTTCGGACGAGTCCCGGTTCTGCGTGTAGCATCGTGATGGACGTATCCGTATCTAGAAGAACCAAGGAGAACGCACGTGGCCTGGTTGCATTCAAAATCGTCGTACGGGCCTTGCACCTGGTGTGATGGTATGGACAGCCATTGGATACACGACACGAACACTTGTTCGTGTCGTTGATAATCTGTACAGTCAGCGTCACATTTCTCAGATTTTAAGGCCGGTGGCTGTGCCCTATCTTCGAGGCCCTGGAGACGTCATCTTTCAACAAGATAGCGCAAGACCGCATCTTGCCAGTCGTTGTCCTGACTACCTCGACACCGAGGGTGTTCGACTGTTGCCCTGGCCAGCACGTTCTCCAGATCTCTCAAACACTGAAAACCTCTTGTCTTGGGTTGCTTAGAGACTGGGCCGCCACCGCTCTCCAGCCACTACAATTTATGAAGTGTGGCATAGACTTGAAGCAGCATGGAATGACTTGCCCGTATCTCTCATCCAAGCAACAGTTTGACTGTATGCCTAAGTCGAGCCGTTTTAGCTGCCAGAAGCGGCAGCTGTGTGCTAATTTCGGACCCTGTATCCCCCAAATTGCCTACAAATTTATCATGTTTTCTTCCTACTGTGCTGTATACGTACAATAAATAAAGTTTTGTTATTTATTTTCCTTCCTGGTGTTGCAATATTAATGACCAGTCGTGTAGCTGTTTACCGGACGTTGTCTGGGTATTTATTTATCCCGATTTGTTATTAGAAAGGAAAAGGAATGAATTCTACCTGTAGTGTAAAATCGAAGTAATTTTATTTAAAGGTATTTAAAAGTATATGTACAATATAAATTATAAAGTAAAATTGCAGATTCACTATAATATTAATTAAACTCAAAACTTCATTATAAACAACATTTTTAGTTTCCCCTTTTCATCTCAGCGACCTCGAAAACTATGGATTTCACACTACTCTCGATCATTTTGGACATTTTATTTGCCCCCTCCTTATTCCCACCCAATCCTAATGGAGCGTGTATTTGTTCTTAAACGACATCGTGAGTGTTACTCGGAGACCCCGAAAACTATTGATTCCACACCCCTCACAGTCGTTTTGGACATTTTATTTTTCATCCCTTCTTCCCCCTTCCCCTCTCCCCCAATGCCGATGGGGCTGAACTTACACTTAAATGGCATCGGGAGTGTCACTATTCATCTCAGCGACCCCGAAAACTATGGATTCGACACTAATATTGTTTTCAATTATTTTTATATGTCCCCCTTCCACCCTGCCCCCCCAGGGGATGCTAGGAATGTCTTACCCCCCTCAGTGATATGTGTACCAAGTTTGGTTGAAAGTGTTCTAGGCGTTCCAGAGTTATGCTGGAACACACACACACATATATATATATATATATATATATATATATATATATATATATATATCAGTCGGACCGCTATTTAACGAACCTCTATTTTGCAAATTTCTCTATTTTGTGAACTTTTCCTTGGAACCAAGAACATTTTGTGAATTTCTTCGTAAAATAACCTCCAAATAGCGAAGTGCATTCTCTATTTAACGAACTTTTTCTTGTGATCCAATATTTTTTTTCTCCATATTTCTCAAAATTCATATCTAAACATTTCAAACTTATTCTTTCTTTTAACACATTCCGACGCAGGTTGCAGTTTGAAGAAAATACACCTGAAGGGGCTTTTGGTGACATTGCAAAGATGAGAGACGTATTATGAGAGAAATCACTTTTTCAAACAAAAAACTCAGACAAAATTAACAGACTTTATCAGTAATTAAATTTAAGGACGCATGTGGTAATATATGCTTAAAATTTCTTCTTATAATAAATGCGATAATGTCATTAAAATTCATTAATTTTAATATAATTTTTTTAAATTGAAAATACAGTGTATTCCCGGAAAATGTTTTGTTTTATTCTTGTTTTCCTTGCAGATTTCTGTTTGATGGGTAAGATATATAAAAGAAATAGACATTAATTTACAAAATAAAGGTGTGATCAATTACCTTTATTAATAATATTTAGTGTTTATGAATTTAAAATCTGTTTTGTGTAGTTTAAAGTATTTTAAAAGATGAATCTCTATTCAACGAATTTTCCATATAACGAACTTTTTTTCAGGATTCAGCGACTTCGTTAAATAGAGGTCCGACTGTATATATATATATATATATATATATATATATATATTCGTATAAACTTTTCCGTTTTAGATATTAATGGCAGAAAAATGTAACTTCCTTGGTGACTAATAGAGATATAATTAGTTCATAAAAGATGATCTCTGGGTCTATTTGATTTTTTTCTGCTTAGAAGGATATTATTTTCAACTGAATCATACAGTAGCTTTGATTTACTATACTTAAAGCCTGCTGTGTACTAACCCCATTGGATTTGCTAACTTCAATGTTTACGTATAGAGAAAATTTTCCAAGGATTGCCGACTTGTACTTAAAGATTTTTTTTATAAAAATTGTACTCTGTTATAGAGAACGGAATTTTACACCTTGAGGCATTTTTTATTATTTTTTTTAAAATTTTATTATTTTTTTGTAATCTAAATTTTAAAAGGCAAATAATATTTTAAAATTTAGATTACAGTAATACCCCGACTTACGTTACCCCGATTTACGCGAATTTCCCCCTTTTAAACATTGGAATGGAACTTCCCAAAAAAATTTAAATGGTGTTTGGAAGAAACTTTGCCCAATATTAAAAAACAGAAGAAATATAAAGGTTGATACAACGCCTGAAACTGATCGTATTACTCGTGTGATAGAAGAAAATGTCGATCTCGCCAGAGAATTAGATATGGAAGTCGATGGATATGATGTCAACAAGCTTTTGGATTCTCATCTTCAGGAGTTGACAGTCGATGATCTCATAGAGATGAGCGATCAAAGCATCACAGAAGAATGTGACACTTCAGACCCAATTCCACGACAAAACCAAATGACAATTTTAAACTTGACAGAAGGTTTCAACGCAATTAGGAAAGGGTTACAGATGTTAGAGAATATAGATTCTAATAAAGATCGCGTGATCAATACAAAGCAGGGAATGAAAAAATGTTAGTAGGCTATGAAGAAATTCTTCGCGAAAAAAATTAGGGATTAATATGGCAAACTCCTTTAATTGGATTTAAAACCATAAACATACATTTTTAAAAATAGATTGTACATATTATACGGTTCTAATTTCTTATTTACCCTGTGAATCCTCTAACGGTCCAGGCACACTATAAAGTAATAGGCATAAATATAAATAATTCCTTTATTTTCTACGGAGAGGTAGACTAACATAGACGGACTTGGGGCTTCAAATAATAACACAACAGTACCGCAACTTGCGGTACTAAAAAACTGAACTTTAAAGTCGTAACGAACCCTTTCATGCAGAATATACGTTCACTAACAATACCCGTAACCATCGGGCTCTGAAATAATTACCGAACTCGTGCAGCGTCCTAGGATAAATACTAATACATGCTCTATCAGTTAAACACCGCTATCACCTTCAATCTAACTTTTCTCGACTCTTTCGTATCTCTACTAATAGCGTAACGCACTACCGTACAAATCTCCACTCCCTTCTTGGGCTCTTGCCAACTCAGCGTGTCTCACTTAAATAGACCAGACACCTGCTCTGAACTCACTTCGACTGGCCTGCACTGCGCAGCTACCAGACATTTGCATCTGAGCAACACGCGACCCCTACAATATGTATAATGATAATATGTAATATAACATTTTAATGTTAATACAATATATTTCCTTTTAAACTGGCGTTTTTATAATTTCTTGGTCCCAATTAGACAAAATTTATATGTATTTATATGCAAAGTTGTACCCCGACTTACACAAATGCGACTTAAGCGATCTTTCGTCGGTCACGTCTGCCGCATAACTTCGGGGTATTCATGTATTTTTACAATAATTTTCCCTTAAACTGGTGTATTTGTATTTTCTTGGTTCCAATTAGACAAAACTTATATGTATTTATACGTATTTATAAAGTTATATGTATTTATAAAGTTGTACCCCAACTTACACGAATTCGACTTACGAGATCTTTCTTTGGTAACACCTATCGCTCAACTTCGGGAAATTACTATATTCGGCGAAAAATCATGTATAGTATGATTTAAACGATCATAAATTCCTTTGATGGACGAAATTTATAAAACGATACCTGCCGCAAGGTGCAGAAAATTTCAGGCTATCCGTAAATACCATTTTTATTGGATTATCAACATTTATGTAGCTGTAAATAGTAGACACATTTTCACCATAGGCTAACATTGAGGTGAGCGAATCCAATAGGGTTTGTACGCACCAGCCTTAAACGTCAATATAGGTTATTTCTTTACTTATTTTTTGTTGAATAAAAGAACAGTTACTGTATGTCGATTGAGAAATATTTATAATAATGGGCTCGGCAATAACATTATTTCTGCAGATTATAGAACACTCCTTTTTTATATAAACTTAATAATGTCATCACAGGCTCAACGCGAAAGGAAAAATCTCCCGTAATTCACTTTGACCACTTTTATCAAAATTGATTACGAGAGGCTGAAAGAAATTTCAATTGGTGTCGAGAGAGTAACAGATTGGTGGCCCTCATGCGGTCAAAAAATTTATGATATACCCTCAAAAGAAAATTTTAAAAATGGTTGGAGCAGGAAATCTAAAAAAAGAAAATCGATGTTTCCCTTAATTTTATAAAATTTTACGCAAGTTTTAAAGTTTAAATTTTAAAAAATTACGTTTAATATGATTCTTAGTAAGTTTTTTTTTACTTTAATTATTAAAAAAAATTATAAATATTTTCTACGCAAAAATTAATAATGAAAGGCAAGTGTATAAGATCAGTGATTATCAACCTTTTTATGTCTATGCCTCGCTTTGGATGACCTTAAGACATTACACGCCCCCTTCAGGCCTCAAACATACCTACTTAAATTTTGAAGATTAAAACGTGTAGAAAGATCAAAATATGAAAATTGAGAACAAGCAAAACACGTGCGCCAGCTACAAGTTTATGAGAGCGCTGCAGTAGTTGCATAGACAGACAAACAAAGACCGAATTCTAGTAGCGCCGACTACAAAAGAAGCATACGTAAACTGTCTACAACAAAACGGCTCCACGCTGCTTACATGACTATATTACTGCAATCATAGAATAATAAATGAAAAGTAACAAAAATACGATAACTACCACATACCTATGCGCTGAAATAAATTTTCATTTTTCAAAACCGCCTTCCCGCGTTCTACAAAAAATTTGTGCTAACCGTTCGCGCCTTACCTGGATATCATTCACGCCTCCACGGGGGGAATGCCTCCCTCCCAGGTTCAGAACCACTCCTAGGAGGGTTCTCAACCTGGAAAACCATAGAAATATCACTTTTATGCCCCGTGTTGTTGTTCCTAATTCCCCTAGCCCGAAGTGTCAGACCGGATCCATATAGGATTCGGGCAGAGTAGTGCGAACTTGGCTAGGTGCCACCGCAATTTTGACAGAGTGTCCTAAGGGGCGACATCTGGGGGGATCGTACCTTCCCCACTAACCGACCTCATAGGACTTTCTGGTCTACGGATTTAACGTCCCCTTATTCGACCTAGAAATGTAGGTATTTAAAACACTTTCAGGGGCGTTGGTCCATATTTAGACCACCATTTTTCTCAACCTTCTTTCATTTGCATTCAATGTATTCGAGTTAAATGAGCAGAAATGGCTAGTGCTGCCATCTGTTACCAATTTAAAGAAGTAAAATATTTTAGACCTTTAATTTTTCAAGATTTTTAGGTTAAAAAATTTTGAGAAAAAATTGTGTACTGTGCAAACGGTGGAGGTTGTTGCCCTTGAATGGGTTAAGGGAGCTTGTCGAGATTCGATCCGAGCAAACTCAGTACCCAAAGCCGACGCGCAACCGATAGGCTACCTCGGGCCCTCTATGCCCCGTATTTTAACGAAATTAATGAGTTATTGCCTATTTATTATTATTGATAAAATTTTTGATTAACTCATTGTGTTCCATGTCCCAAAAGCAAAATATTTGTCATCTTAAACGCTACTAAGAACATTTAAAATTAGCCCCTTAAATACATTAGTCCTAACATTCGCACCTAGAATTTCAGAAACAAAAGAATGACATATGAGTTTCCATAATCTATAGTCTGATTTGAAAACGTCTTGTATTAAATATTCAAAAGTTGATTCGTATCAGGAATCATAGTGCGCATCTGTAATAACCAGAAATTAATAACCAGATATCAACAACCAGAAATTAATAACCAGATATCAACAACAAGAAATTTTCCAAAAGAAAGGAAACTCATACACGAATAATCCCAAATAAGAGCAAGAAAAGTTATGATGCAAAACTGCTTCATAATTTAGTAAAATGAAACTTACAATTTTATACCATATAAGAATACTAATTTCAGAAAAAGTGCCACATTGATTTACAAAGGAAAATTTTTAACGAAATGAAATCCAGAGCTCTTTATTGTATATACGTATATTTCTATCACTTTTAAATTTTGATTTAAAAATATTGCTATTTATAGTTAACATGATTAACATTGACATTCCCATGGTACGTTAACTAGGCATCGGAGAGGAAAGCTCTATACCCTCGGTATGGATGATTCTTTGTGGCTATATTTCCGATCTCAAGATTAAAGGAAAATTGTTGAAGTTGAAAGTTAAGGAAGAAAAGAAAAGGAAAAATGGGAAAAAATAATTAAAATAAGATAAATAAATAAATAAAATAACGAATAAATAAATAAGAACGAATAAAAAAATAAATATGAATGAATTAAAACAAATAAGAATGAATAAATAAATAAGAATAAACAAATAAAATAATGAATAAATAAATAAGAATGAATTAAAAAATAAGAATCGATAAATAAATAAGACCGAATAAATAAATAAATAGGAATGAATAAATAAAAGTAAATAAATAAGAATAAATAAATAAATAAAATAATGAATAAAAATAAGAATGAATAAAAAATAAGAATGAATAAATAAATAAGAACGAATGGATAAATAAATAGGAATGAATAAATAAAAAATAAATAAGAATAAATAAATAAATAAATAAATACAACGTTTGAAAACTATTTATGGTGGCAGAATTAATGAAAGAAGACACGGGGGCTGAGGATTAAGCTAAGTCGGTGAGATAACCTTTAGGTCGAACTATCCTTATGATAAAGTTTTTAAAATTACACTTCCAAAAAATTTACTTGTGTTTTATCAAAAGTTCAAAATGGATATCTCTGCCTTTTAGGAAACTCCATTGAATCATATTTATCAGAATAAAACTGTTTTGTAATGCCAGTAACGTTTTCCGTTCTATAAACTTCATATAATACTTCAGGGATTATATATAGAGAGAAATATCTTTATGAAGATATTTCCAGCAAATAAATAAAAAAAAATAATAAAATCTTTATAAAGATTCTGTGTTGGATACGGAATAAAATAGAACCTTATGATTTATAATCTCCGAGAATTCTTTTTACGAAAGAAATGTTTATAGTTTAATTAATGTTGAAGTGAAGGCATTGTAAATGTTCTTATAATCAATATGGACAATTTTTGCTTTTAAGACTAAAATGTAAGATCTTTTTAACAGGAATTCGGGGTGTCTGATATCGTAATTAAAAAACTGCTGTTATAAGTGTAATTAATTAAAATATGCAGTTAAATTTTTAGCATAAATATATACTAGTAAAGGAAGATATTGTCAAAAATTAATTGCATATTTTAAAACCGTTTGTAACTGAGCATTTCCCGTTTTGCAGGAAACTTGTAGAAAATCACACGTAATTAAAATTCAAGAATTAACTTAAACAATGATAATTAAATCCTTCTGTAATGCTGATATAAAATTTAAATATTCGCACGCAAAACTTGTTAATCATACTAACTCCGATTTGGAATAAGGTTTAATTGAAAAACTCATTATTTATAATAATTCCTCTGTTTTAGTCAACCATATGAGATATATTTCTTTGTAATTGGTCTACTTCCTTTTATTCTTGATTAAATCCCTTACTTTTTCCCCCGCCTCTTCCTAATTTTCTTGTTTTATCTCTTACTCCGTTAACGGATGTGTCCCATGTGGAGTCTGATGGTCATAAAACTTCCCCGTACCCCGTCCTTTCGCTCTGGAGCCCCCACAGCTTCCCACATCATGTCTTCTGAAAATTCCTGTTATCGCCCCTGTTTATATAGAAAAATTTCGGTAACCCTCGCATTTGTGAATTGTTAATTGCGACTATCATACCTAATACCCTCGGCTGACGATGCTCTAAATCGAAACATGCAAATCGAAGTATGAAACCATTTCCGCTTCCGGCCCCTTTATTTTCATGTAGTAAAATATGCTTGTCATTTTATGCCAATGCTAATTAATTCAATCTGAAACTGCCCTGTTACAAAAGTTTCTATATACCGTAAGACCTGATGGGGCTACTTTGTGACTGTAGGAGTAACTTTGAGACACATAGTAATTTTTTCGTATTTCGGATCTTGCTCCGCGCCCGTAATACCGGGAAGGCAAAGAATAGCGCCAACCACTTGTCAGACATGCAGAGAAACCTAGTGGCCTGTGTCCGAAGCTTCTTCGCTCCATTTGTCTTCGCTGGTCAGTGTGTCGTTCAAAACTGTTGTCAAGATATTGACTCAAACTTCAGAAACTTTGTGCGCTGAAGGCTAACACGTTATACACCCAACTACCACAGGAAATTATTTTTTATTGTCAATATGTTAGTTAGATTGTGGAGCAAATATAACTTGTGTGTAGTGATATTTTCGAGAGATGTGAGAGTATAACCTAAATATCGAAATGTGACGGGGGTTACTTTGTGACATACTGACACTGTCACGAAATAACCCACAAAGTCGACCCACCACCTCCCGCCGCTCGATGTTGCATTTTTCCATCCTCTAAAATACCACTGGAAAGAAAGGAGTATTGATTATCTGGAAAAAACTACCCGAAGGAGTAGAATGAGCTGAAAGACGAATTTCCTCATCTTCTCAAAGAACTGATTGCTGCCCTACGCAACCGAGGTCTCTTTGATGCCAAAGATATAGAAAAAGCTATCCGATATTTGTAATAAGTACATATAATTGTGTTTCAAGATTTTGATAAGCATTTTACTGTCTAACTTTGTGTCAAGTAATATTTCCTCTTGGATTTTAAGGCGAAAACACCGATGTCACAAAGTAACCCCACTCGGTGGGGCAACTTTGTGACACATTTTAACTTTAATTTCTCAATGGTAATTGAAAATCCGGGTTAACGCAATACATTACTATGTAAGGAAAGGATGTAACAATGTTTTGCAATTGTTCGTTTTGGGAAGCTTTTAAAACTGATCGGCTAGCACAGGAGAAAACTTAAAATCCCTCACAAAGTATCTTACGGTACTAAAATCTGTTTTCGTATACATGGGGCTACTTCAGGCTTCCCCCAACTGAATATGCAATTCTCAGTCTGAAAAACAAAATATACCTTCTATCAAACATTAATTGACCATATGTTTTTTATCAGAGTCTTCAGTTATTAAAATAATGTATATATGCGGCATATTTTTATACAGAAATATATTTTAACAAAAACCATATTGCTAAGATTTATTTTAAACTTTAAATTATTCTACAGAATTTCAGGTTTCTTCACTTTTGCTTAAAATTTAATGAAACAATGATGAACTTTTAATAAAAATGCAAGTTGCTAATATGTTTCGTAAAACCATAAGATTCGTTTGACAGAAATGCAACCTTTTCCCAGCTACAAATAACCTTTTTTTCCTAACTTTAAAAAAATTTTAAAATCTTTTTAATCCACATCCAAACGCTGAAACCAAAGTAGATAGGAAAGATCAAGTATTTTTTTAAGCATCTGATGTACATAATTTAATAAAAAAGAAAACCGAGTTTTCATTTTGAACGGATCTCAGAATTTTGATGAGTTTAGATTTTATAGTTTCACAGAAATAAGTTTTTGTTCTTACGGATTAAGTGTAAAGTTTTCCATTTGCTTGCTGGGAAATGGTTTATAAAACTTGTAAAGAAATATTTCTTTACATATAGAGTAGGAAACGAAAACACTTACCATTTACTAGTTATTATGGAACAAAAGCATCATAAAATAATAGTTTTAAAAATAATTGGTTTATTTTGGTGATCTGCTTTTTAATAAATTTGAGAGTATTATATTTTTCTGATTAAAAAATTCAAATTCTTTAAACATCTGTAATAGTATATCTGTAATGTGTAAATATATACATTTTGTTATTTATGTAATCCAGTGTTCAGATACTATACTCCATAACAAAACAAAATGCACAAGAAGATGTCCGATTCTAATGGAATTTCGTATGCAAAGATTTTTCAACCGAACAGGCAAATGATTAAAATTTGGTGTCCAGCGAATGAATAGCGGGAGCTCCAGCGCATCCAGCAGGTGTAGATAAGAGGCAATTCTCGATCTGATGTTCAAAATGTCTGTTGCATTTCGACAGCGAATATCCTACGTCGCCTATAACACTGCCTCTCTGAAGGATTCGTGTTCATTGCGGACATATTTCAGAGTTTGAAAGAGGGCGTGTCATTGGATTGACAACGAAACACTCGCTAAATCAAACAGCCCCAGTCCACTTTTAGTTCAATCAAGGGAGGTCCTATGGTAACTGTTAAGGAGACCATCGTATTCCTATTAAGAGACATTACTCCTCTTATTGCTCTCAACATTGCGTTGTGTTCAGCGGGAGAGAAAATCATCTCTGCAAAGGACTCCAGAGCTGCAAAACACTACGTGGATGTAGTTTGCAAGGAAACTTTATTGGCCATACCATTACAACGCACAGACTTCCTTAGCCTTTGAAAAGCGGGTAAACAACTCCATCAAAATTTCATAAGACCATAAGACCATAAGAAAATGGGTTTAACTGCACTTCCTACGCTACGCCCTCTAGTGCAGGCTTTTACAGAGTAAGCAGCAGGGAACCATGATTAGTCAGAAAGTGGAGAAAAGTGATTGGTGCGCTCGGAATCCGTGAGTTCGAAGTGGGCAAGCGACTTGTAAGGACAGTACTTCAAAATTCGGCTGTGGACAGCCGCTATAAACTAAGGGTTGCCAGAAAAAGTATGTCTCCTGATAAACGCCAAAAAAATTAAAACTTTCCAAAAAGAAGGTCAACACCTCATACGCCTAGTAATTGAGATATAAGAACAGGAAGGCTGGCATCGTCAAGATAGCAAGCAGCATGTCATTCAAAGCCCTCCAAGACGGCAACAGATGTCCGAGACAAGCAGCCGAGGCGATTGCCCCCCGGTCACCACACAATGCGAAAAAGACTTCTGAACATACGTTTCAGGAATCAGGAGCTATGGGCGGGAAGAGGGACCGCAAGGTATTTACAAATATATATATATATATATATATATATATATATATATATATATATATATATATATATATATATATATATATATATATAAATCAAACAAAAATCCTCACATAATATCTAAATTTCAGTATCTGTACTTCGTAATTTTTCTTTTAAAAAAACCTCACATTATTTTAATCGGTTGACTTTCCAGAATTTCTTACCTTATTTTAAATTGATTTGAACTTTTGAAAATGAAAATAATAATAAAAAATTCCGTGTACTTACATGGCCTCAAACATTATTACCCAGGATGAATCCTTACTGGTACAATTTCAAGTTTTAAGCTATATTAAAGCTCACCTTACTCCGGTTTTGTTCACCGCTTTATAAAGAGATTACTTTAATCCAATAGAAATCTTATTGTTTTCTTAGAAAGATTGAAGCTTACGGTAACCGTAATCTCACAAATTCTATGCAATTCCTTTTCTAAATCGATATGTACTAAAGTTTAACTGTTCATAAATGTTTTGCTCTGAGTTTGTAGAGCATTATAAATCCTAGCAAAAATATTGCCTTAAAATTTAGGCAGATTCCTATTAACAAGTTTATGATAAAGGAACTGTTATGAAATGTTATAGTGTTTATAGTACTAAATATGTGTTACCTAGAAATCCTGGTTAATCGAGGACAGATTATCTACGCAGCACCAGTACAAGGAAAAAATGAAGGTTTGATTATAATTTGAATTTTTTTTCTTCACTTTTAAATCTTTTAATTAAAGTTGAAACTGCAGCATACTAAACAATCTGGACATTAATGGTTACGGATCCATACCAGATTCTCTCTTACGAAACATCACACCCTCCTTTTTTAAATAAAAATAATCAAATAAAACAATCCAATTCTGTTGAATGTTTTAAAACACACAATTTTAACTGTTTTATATGACTTAAGTGTCTTAACTTTTAATGGCATTCTGTAATTTTTTTAAAGTAATTTTTAAAAATGTCACCATCAGTAAATTATAAATTTTTCTGAAGAGATTTCCTTTCAAAAGAATTTTTGAGCATTGTAAAAATATTTAAAAAAAAACACGTCATATCAAGGCCTTCTTGTCATCATATAAATGTTATTTCCTTCTAAAAAAAAAGCATTTTTTTTCTACATTTTCTATACTATTTTTTTTCACTAAAATGCTTAGAAAAGTTCCTTTCATCACGTTCGTGTTGTTTTTAAGGTGTGAAAAGATTCGAGTAAATGTCTCTTTCTAACTCATTCTGGATTGAATTCTGTTGCTTTTATTTGTTTTCATTTTTAAGAGAGTATTATATCATAACATTAGAATGTATTCTCTATTTTTAATAGCAAGAACATATAAAACACATTTTAGAATAATTATATATATTTTTATGTTTTAGAGATCCAATTTAGTTAAATAACTTACTCTAGCTTGAAACGTTAATAACAGGATGTGATTTATAATTTAGTTTTGGTGGCTCTGTGGTAAAGCACCCTGGCTTTTGGTGTTTAGGGTGCTCAGATCGAATCCCGGTGTCGCGCCACTAAGAACCTTCGTTTGGGGCGTTCCTTCATAGGGGGTAATGCTGGTCCGCCTATATGGTGTCCCCATAATAAAATGGCCAGCAAACTGCGGTGAATTATAGGCGAATGTCTACACGACAAGTGCCTCCGCTGTAAAAAAAATACTGCTTAAAATCCGCCAAAGATGTAATTATGGTGACGATGTTGTAGTTTTGTAGCCTGACTGCTCGTCAAATGATTAGAGATTAGATCGGGAAAGTATATTAGGATTATGAACATGATTTAAAAACAACATAAAAACTGTATTTTGCATGCTCCGAAGGTAAGAATATTACTTTCAACTTCAGTATACGATATCCTTGATATCGTAAAGTTTGTAGCACTACGTGAAACTTTCTCACTCTTCTGTTATTAAAAAAATATGATCAATGCCTTTCCACTGTATACGTTTTGGTTAATTTTTATATCCGCTTAATGACTATTCTAAAAACAGACTGACTATTGAAGACTGCTAGTTGAAACTTACTCTTTATAAACTCTTCAGAATTTCATCTAGTTATTGTTTAAGGCCAGATTTATGCAATTATACCTGTACTAGATGGTACCCGTCAAAACTTGACGGTTATTAAGTAAACATTCCAATAAAAAAAAGGGTTCATAACCTTATTGAAATATTAGAAATTCATATGAAAGCCACGTGTGCTGGTAATTTAGAAATATTCAATAAAACACTTCAAAAAAATGTAAGAATATTTTGCGGTTATATTAGGTATTCCCTTTGAAAAGAACGCTACCGTACAGACACTTTTGAACATATCACTATCCATGCGCCGAGTTTGCAACTTTCCGAAAATACAAAATTTGATATTATTGTAATATCTGGTTAAAATAATCCCTATATATAAAACGCGTAGGTATGCGGCACAAAAATCTACGATATTTCTACACTTCGAATGGCAACGGCTGCAACTACCGGATGTAAACAGCGGCTGTCCCAATTTAAAACCGCGTGTGTGTAGTGGCCGCATAAGTTACAACCGCTGATCTTTTGACAATACATGTTTAGACCTATCAAATCCAGTGTTTAACCATGGACAGTTGTATGTAGGTTTATCTAGAATCCATTCTTTTGATTCTGTCGCTTTAGTATCTCCTACTTTTGAAATACTCAAATCTGTATATCAAGAAGTTTTATGAATATCATAGTTGAAATCCACACTATATTTTAAATACTTGCTGAATTTTTGCTCCATTTTATAAGTGAGGAAATTTTCCCAAGAATTTATTATTTAATATGATTAAGTGTAGATATCTGAATTGTGAACAGTAATACATACAGAGAGTGATGTAATCAACACTGTATTTAAAATTTCCCCCCAACAATTTCTTATTTCTTGTAATGGTAAAGTGTAGATATCATAATTTTGAAAAATTGCTGAATTTTTGCTCCATTTTATAAATGAAGAAATTTTTCCAGCAATTTATTATTTAATATCATTAAGTGTAGATATCTGAATTGTTAACAGTAATTCATACAGAGAGTGATGTAATCAACACTATATTTAAAATTTTCCCCCTGCAATTTCTTATTTGTTGTAATTATAAAGTATAGATATCTTAATTTTGAAAAATAGTACATACAAAGAGGGATGTAATTTTTAAAATCCTTGATGTGGGCTTTCTCAGTCTTATCTTTAACTCTGTTCTAAGGTAATGGAAATTCACATTTTTTTATCACGATGTTTTAGAATCAGCTTAATAGAGAATACCCCTTAACAACATATATTTATGATGACAGGTAATTGTAACATTCTTTACATATGTCACTTTCAGTTGCGTTGTTTTGCAAAAGGAAATTTAAAACTAAAAGTGACCATGCTGGTCACGCAGCGGCTAGTATGGTTAAAATATAAATATATATATATATAAAAAAAAAGATGAATGAATGACTAACTTCATGTTTACATTTTCATGTCCCGAATATATAAAATGAATACTTGTTATTAATTTAATTGAAACGCTATGAAAACGTGAAAGGTATCGGAAAATTACAGACTTTTAAAAATTTAAGAAAATTTTGCTGTTATGTTAGGTATTCGCTCTGAAAAGCACACTACTATACAGTACATACCGTAGATAGTACATGTAAAAACGTGATGAATGAATGACTAACTTCATGTTTACATTTTCAAGTCCCGAATATATAAAATGAATACTTGTTATTAATTTAATTGAAAGGCTATGAAAACGTGAAAGGTATTGGAAAATTTACAGACTTTTAAAAATTTAAGAAAATTTTGCCGTTATGTTAGGTATTCGCTCTGAAAAGCATACTACTATACAGTACATACCGTAGACAGTACCTGTCAAAACTTGATGGTAAGTAATTGAACAGTTCCAATAAAAAAAAGATTCATAACCTTGTTAAAATATAAGAAATTTTTACAGAATATTAGAAAATAATATTCTGTAAAAATGTAAACATGAATTAATGTAAACATGAAGTTAGTCATTCATTCATCTTATAAAAAAAAAAAGATGAATGAATGACTAACTTCATGTTTACATTTTCATGTCCCGAATATATAAAATGAATACTTGTTATTAATTTAATTGAAACGCTATGAAAACGTGAAAGGTATCGGAAAATTACAGACTTTTAAAAATTTAAGAAAATTTTGCTGTTATGTTAGGTATTCGCTCTGAAAAGCACACTACTATACAGTACATACCGTAGATAGTACATGTAAAAACGTGAATATTAGAAAATAATATACTGTTTTGCAACCTGATGTGTTGCAATTTAGAACATTGAAATTTACTTGAATGTTTGCTGTCTGATTTGTTAATTTTAAATTGTTTTCTAATTTGAAGGTGAAATTTTTTTAATACTTTTTTTTATTAGATCTGAAAAATAAAGTAATATAATTCGAGAAAGTGGCACAAAACAAAATAATAAAATGTCCCCTTATAATCACCTGAAATATTGTTTTAAGGTGACTGCCTACATTTGGGGCCAATTTTTTTAAAAAAAATCATTTTTTAAAGATTTTTTTGTTTTTTATCGTAAAATAGCACTTGAAAATTAAAAAATAAACAAAAACTTGCCAGTAAATACCATACTTTTTAATAAATTGGTCAATTTGAAGTAATTTTCAATGAAAATTAGCTAAAATGCGACACATCTGACAGTTATCTTAAATGACCCACAATCTAAGAGAAATTTTAAAATGCAAAAATGTTGCAATATGAAAATTTCCCCCAATTCATCATTCCTCTCCTTATAAAAACAGCCCCAAACACAGTGGCGTATGCAGGGGAGGGGTTGATGGGGGTTAACCCCCCCCCCATTTTTTCTGATTACATATATTACTTAAATAGGTTCAAGCTCTGCACTGATTGCTGAAAACTACTTTTCATAGTAACCCCCCCCCCCCCACTTTTGAAAATTTCGGCGTATGCTGCTGCCCAAACAAAAACTATTTAACTATTTATTATTATGCATCAATTATTGAGCGTCATTTCATTAACAATAGCATCTAAAACATTTCCCGAAAATTTTATCAAATTATATGTATTATTGTGTGAAATATCATGATAACGGTAAAGATTTGTGCTAAAAACATAATTCTGAGAAAAACTCAGTTCAAGTTGTTTGCCACTTCAATTTTGTAGCAGACATTTTTTAAAATAGCTATAACTCTGCTTCTAATTGATGTAGAATGAAAATCAAAAACGGTTTTGAAAAGAGAAAAGATTGAATTGCACGATTCCTGGAAAAAATAAAATTGACCAAAATAGTCAAAAAATGAAATTTTCAACGTAGGCAGTCACCTTAAAAAATACACCATCATCGCAATAGAATGCTTTACAAAAATTATTACAGTGAGGTTTTTTTAAAAAAATATTGAAGTTTATAATTAAAAAACGTTCTTGGAAAAAAAAACCATGCTTGCAGCTGATTTTAAAATCCGACTTGTACAGTCTAACTAATGCAGCCAGATATTTAGAAACAATACTGCTAATTCAATCTATTTCAATGTAATATAAATATTTTATATAATCATGTATTATGCTATATATATGTATAAATATATTAAACAAAAATAAAATATATAAATAAAATCAGATTAAAATATCATGCAAATTATTCACGTGCAAATAATTTTTGCATGTGTATTTCAATTTAATGTACATATATTATATCTTATGCTATATATATGTATAAATAGGCTAAGTATAAATATATTAAGCAAAAATACAATATATAAAGAAAATCAGATTAAAATATCATGCAAATTATTCACGTGCAAAAAATTTTTGCACGTGTATTTCAATTTAATGTACATATATTATATATTATGCTATATATATGTATAAATAGGCTATGTATAAATATATTAAGCAAAAATAAAATATATAAGGAAAATCAGAGTAAAATATCATGCAAATTATTCACGTGCAAAAAATTTTTGCATGTGTATTTCAATTTAATGTACATATATATCTTATGCTATATATATGTATAAATATATTAAGCAAAAATAAAATATATAAAGAAAATCAGATTAAAATATCATGCAAATTATTCACGTGCAAAAAATTTTTGCACGTGTATTTCAATTTAATATACATATATTATATCTTATGCTATATATATGTATAAATAGGCTATGTATAAATATATTAAGCAAAAATAAAATATATAAAGAAAATCAGATTAAAATATCATGCAAATTATTCACGTGCAAAAAATTTTTGCACGTGTATTTCAATTTAATGTACATATATTATATATTATGCTATATATATGTATAAATAGGCTATGTATAAATATATTAAGCAAAAATAAATATATAAAGAAAATCAGATTAAAATATCATGCAAATTATTCACATGCAAAAAATTTTTGGATGTGTATTTCAATTTAATGTACATATATTATATCTTATGCTATATATATGTATAAATAGACTATGTATAAATATATTAAGCAAAAATAAAATATATAAAGAAAATCAGATTAAAATATCATGCAAATTATTCACGTGCAAAAATTTTTTGCATGTGTATTTCAATTTAATGTACATATATTATATCTTATGCTATATATATGTATAAATAGGCTATATATAAATATATTAAGCAAAAATAAAATATATAAAGAAAATCAGATTAAAATATCATACAAATTATTCACGTGCAAAAAATTTTTGCATGTGTATTTCAATTTAATGTACATATATTATATATTGTTAAATATATATATATATATATATATATGTATTATATATATGTATATGTATATATATGTATATGTATATATATATATGTATATATAAATATATGTATAAATATATATTAAGCAAAAATAATATATATAAACTAAAGAAATTCTGATTAAAAATCATACAAAGTTATTGAATCGTTACTAAACACGTATTAGATGTGGAATATATAGAATTCCATGTGTTGTAAATGCAAAAAATCTGTATACTGAAGATTTTGCCTTTTGAACCGGCTAGCTTTTGTGACGTACAGTTTGGAACATATCACTGCGCATGCGTCAAGTTTGCAACTAAATTCGACATTATTGTAATATTAAATTGTAATACTGTATTGTAATATATATTATATATTATGTATTAAAAAATATATAGTATATATTAAAATATATATATTATATATGGCTAAAATAATGAAAACCTGTTTTACTGTGAAAAAAATTCTGATTCAATTTTTCTTAAATTAACGAATCACGGTGAATGAATGACTCACTTGTGTTTACATTTTCAAGTTCTGAGAAACACTATGATAACGCGAAAGGTGGCGGAAAAGAGATAATTCTCTAATGAAGAGATAATTTTGAAATAAAATTGATCGAAATAAAGTTGATTTGTGTCGATATTACGCTGTTTTAATTACAATTATTTGGGTTTAGTTGGCAAATAATCTTTTTGAACTTTACTTTTAACTTGTTAAGCCTAACTCATAAAACAAAATGGATGCCAAATGGATGGATATGAGGTGGTCGCTCCGGACGCGTTACGGACAGAGTCGACTACAGAACACGGCAACTATTATAAGGATTAGGGTTGATTTATACAGGCACGTAAAGGTAACGTAACGGGAACGAGCCGAGTCCGAGCTCCGGATGCTTGTGTTTATACAGAGACGGGAGTAGAAAGTGGCGGGAACGTGTTTCATTAGTTGTGAAAAATTTGTAACGTCATGGCGCGGTTTCATTTTTCAGTTAAAGATTTAGCCATTATCACACTTTTGTCAGAGGAGGAGGAAGAAGAGAGCCAGGGCCGTGCTTAAGGGTGGGCAAACTGGGCAACCGCCCAGGGCCGCCATTTTTATTTCTCATAGCAACACATTTCTAAATGTTACGGGTTTTTACAGAAATCCCTCATTTTTAGCGGTTTCTATAATTCAACGTGTAAAAATATATATGTTTCGATTTTTTTCTAAAGAATCGCAGAAAGAATCTTAATTGACAAACTACCCTTTTGGTTCGAAAAATTTCTCTTTTAAATAAACATGATATATCTTCAATCCAGTTATAGTAAACCCTTGATTATCAATCATTTTTTTCAATATCAGTTTCTACTATCTGTCAATCACTACATACAGTCATTTGAAGAATTATAAACCGTTTTGTCGGAGTTTGTTCGTTTTCACGGAATAGTTGCAAACTGAGAAAAACGTGAACATATCCTTGTGAACGAATACTAATACCATTTGGTCAAATGTTTGGTCTATTCAAAGCAAACAATAGACAAGACATTTCTCCAGGGAGTGTAAGACAAATAAGTAAATGCGCTCCAAACCTGTTGGGAAGAAAGGGGTCTGAAGGCTGAAGGAATAAGGTAAACGAAAAATGGCTTTTACTTGTTCTCTCTATCATTATAATGGATTTTATTTCCCACTTTTCCCACAAGAATTGAAAATATTACAAAGCAGGTACAATCAGAATGCTTTGAATATGGATTGTCCTCCTTGGCACTTATTTCTAATGAAAATGATCTCTCATCATCTTTGGTCTTTTCACTTTTAATATACAATTTTGCTGCTCAGAAAGCAAGAAAAATTGCTTTATAACCAACAAATCCATATATGTCAGTATTTGTTTTTAACAATTTACACTTTCTAAATCGTGTAAATAATTTTTCCATTGTTTCATTATTCATACAAATTGATAAATTTTATATTTTAGTGGACCAAATGTAATTTCAAGTATAATTTTGTCCTATTGCCTTCCGAATTGTCATTTTGAACTTCGGATCCATGTATTTTGATGGGCCAAATCGTTAAAAACCTCTCACCAGCTCAATGAGTTTTTCATCATCCATATCAAATATCAAACATAAATAACAGTATGTAAATTATATCTTGAATAGCCACTTTTAACCTTCTGCCATGAACGAGAGACGGCCGAGCAGTGAACGACTTCCTGCTCCGAATCGTTGGCGCCGATTCTCGGCTGGGAATCGGCCGAGAATCGGACGTGTCACGGCGCAGTATAAACAGTTGCATTGAAAAACAGGGAGGAAATGATTACAACGACTCGTCGCGCGCTCGGATCGTTCCCGTTACGTTCCCTTTACGTGCCTGTATCGACCTTTAAACGTACATTTCAATGTAGACAGAATGATAAAATTCATATTTTTATGATAATCCTCTTCATGTAATTATGGAACTACTTTAGACCCTTCCTCATCTAAGAAAGTATTGTGCCTTTATATGATACTAGCTGAATACCCTTGCTTCGCTATGGAGTACATTTTAGGATAAGTACAATGAAAAAATAATGAAATTGCTTTTTAGAGAATTAAATTCTTAATTAAATTTGAATCAAATTTTTATAATCTTCCATATCAATTAGTCTAGTTGTTAAATTTTATCTTTTACTGTATTTTAATATTTTTTTTGTCAATTTATTTCGTTGTTATGCACGCTACCCAATTTAGTTTAAAGTATCACAAAAAGAAAAGAGAGCACGTGATCGGCATTTAATAAATTAAATTCTAAAAATTAATTAATAAAAATTCACCAAAAATCAGAAGAATCAGAAAATAGAGGTAAAGATTCAAAAAAGATTTCATTTTAAAGGAATTTTTATGATCTTTCTCGTGATATAAATTTTATAACTCTCAGATTATTATTCTAAATGCAAACTTTAAAAAAGTCATAAAGCTTAAGAATAACAGCTTAACAACTTAAGAATTATAAGCTATAACAGCTTAAGAATTTTATTTAAAAAAATCTAAAACGAATTTTTCAAAAATCTTTCTTAATGCACTCCCTACACTATAAGAAGAATTGCCATGCACAATTTCAGCCCTTTAAGTGCAACGGTTTGGTATGTGCATCATCTGTCAGTCAGTCAGTCACGGAACTGTTTATATATATATATATATATATATATATATATATATATATATATATATATAGATAACTAGCTAAAATCCAGCACTTTGCTACGGAGTACATTCAAATTAAATACAACGGTCAATGTATGCAATCAATGCCGAATATATATATATATATATATATATATATATATATATATATATATATATATATATATATATATAATAAATAAGACAATCAATGTATACAACTGATGTAAACAATGCAAAAAAAAATATTTATAAAAAAATCGTAATGTATATTTTTATAGACAAAATAATGTAGAAGGAAATATTCAAATTAAATGTAATAGGACATACTAAAGAATATAGTACAGTTAATATAGTGCAGTTTGAGAAACATAATATCTTTTATTGTATTTTAATATTTTTTTTGATATTGTCCAATCATCTGCCGCATTAGCAAGAAAAAAAATATATTTGTCTATTTAGTTGTTATGCATGTGACGATAAATTTATTTAACGTACTAGAAAAAGAAATCCCGTGATCAGCATTTAATACATTAAATTCTAAAAATTAATCTTTAAAAATCCACCAAAAGTCATAAAATGGATTGAATGATTCGAGAAAGATCTCATTTTAAAGGAATTTTCATGATCTTTCTCGTGATATAAATTGTATAACTCTCAGATTATTATTCTAAATGCAAACTTTAAAAAAGTTATAAAGCTTAAGAATAACAGCTTAAGATTAACAGCTTAAGAATTGTAAGCTATAACAGCTTAAGAATTTTATTTAAAAAAATCTAAAACGAATTTTTCAAAAATCTTTCTTAATGCACTCTCTACACTATAAGAAGAATTGCATGCACAATTTCAGCCCTTTAAGTGCAACGGTTTGGTATGTGCGTCATCTGTCAGTCAGTCAGTCACGGAACTGTTATATATATATATATATATATATATATATATATATATATATATATATATATATATATATTTTATATAGATATCTAGCTAAAAACCAGCACTTTGCTACGGAGTACATTCAAATTATATACAAGTGTCAATGTATGCAATCAATGCCGAATATATATATATATATATATATATATATATATATATATATATATATATAATAAATAAGACAATCAATGTAAACAACTGATGTAAACAATACAAAAAAATATATTTATAAAAAAATCGTAATGGATATTTTTATAGACAAAATAATGTAGGAGGAAATATTCAAATTAAATGTAATAGGACATACTATAGAATATAGTACAGTAAATATAGTGCAGTTTGAGAAACATAATATCTTTTATTGTATTTTAATATTTTTTTTGATAATGTCCAATCATCTGCCGCATTAGCAAGAAAAAAATATTTTTTGTCTATTTAGTTGTTATGCACGTGACGATAAATTTATTTAACGTACCAGAAAAGGAAATCGCGTGATCAGCATTTAATACATTAAATTCTAAAAATTAATCTTTACAAATTCACCAAAAGTCATAAAATGGATTGAATGATTCGAAAAAGATCTCATTTTAAAGGAATTTTTATGATCTTTCTCGTGATATAAATTTTATAACCCCCAAATTATTATTTTAAATGCAAACTTCAAAAAAAGTTACTAAAACAGGTTAAAAATTTAATTTTAAAAAATCTAAGAAGAATTTTTCAAAAATCTTTCTTAGTGCACCCCTACACTATAAGAAGAATCGCCATTCAAAATTCCAGCCCTTTAGGTCCAACGGTTTGATCTGTGCGTTGTATGTCAGTCAGTCAGTCAGTGAGTCAGTCAGTTACGGAACTGTTTTATATATATAAATAATATTGAAAGCTGTTAACATTATGGTAACTATTTTTGTTTTTATCAAGGATCATGTTTATAATGAGATATTAGTCCAAAATTGCTCTTAAACCTGCTGGAGACTACAGTTTTTTTTTTACATTGTTAGCTCAACAACGTAATTTTTACACCATAAGTCTAATTAAGGTCTTAACTCTAATGTGTTTTATGATGTAAAATTAACTTAATGAAATCTAAGCCTAGCCCTCGTTATTGGCTCTTCAGTATAGCATAGCCAACAAGTACAGTGACACAACTCCTGCAGAGTTGTACTGCAGAGTTGTGCTGTTCACAAGAATTGCAACATTATCAACAATGAACTTCTTTTGTTTAAAAATTGTTGGAAAGCTAATTGAGGGTACATTACATCAAATGCGCAGTGTGTACTGAAATTTAGTAAGTGAAGCCCATCATGAAAATTTTATTGGTAAGAAAATGTTGCAACAGGATTTTAACTTATATCACAGATGTTTTATGGCAGCGTATAAAAGCTGCATAGGCCATAACTCGGGACTATTTTTTCCAATTTCATATCTCTTAAATAGCAACATTTCACAGTATATTGTCATTTTTTGTTTAATTTCCATACTTATTTTTGTGCCGAAGATATGCAGGCAAAAATTTTAGTTTCCCGTCTTTGCTCATAAAAGAGAAATTGCATTACATTTAATTAAATTGCTAGAAGCTCTTTACATTTTAATAAAAAGCACTTACGAATATTAATTTTGATAAGGAAATACAGAAATAGGGCAAGCGGTTCTATTAACGAAGGATAATTCGATAGATTTAATATCACTTTTAAAAATATCTGATGATAGCATTACAATGTTTAAGTAAAGGAATTTGCCAATTAATCAAAGCCAAAACATTTCTTGGTCTTAAACTGATTTCGTAAATGATTGAATTAAAATTTGATTATCTATCTATTTACGCTCGAGTTAGCTAGTCCCCGTTCCCGAGGCACTTAAAAAGTTCCATTTCTTTTCATGGGATTTCCTTATTTAATTTTCTAAATGCGAACTTAAGAAACTTGTATTAATTAATTAATCAAAAGGAGACGATATAAGAAATTTGTTTTAGAAAAAAATTATGAGTAGAAGAACTACATTTTAAAGCAATTGTATATGATACAAGATATGCTAATTTTTCAAAACATTTTTCCTTAGAACAAGAACTTAGGGACTAATCCATTATACAAAACGCCGAGGGACGATACTTTTGAAGAGATGGGATAAAGGGTAATAATTATATATATAATAGCCGTTGTATCTGTATAACACTTCCGGGCTGTACTCATCTTTCAATTGAAGCCCTCAGTAAACAAACGGCCGGTTAGGCTTAATTTCAATTTCAGATGTGGATCAGAATTTTTTCTTACCTAAAAACTAATATCTTCTCCATCAAATCACGTTTGTTCAGCCTATTTTTCTATAAAACATTCAGAACTAAAAAAATTTGGATGCTTTTAGCTGGATATTTAACAGTTTTTAAAAATCTGTTTACTTTTGCGATGAATTCCGAAAGTTAACAAACTTGAATGTGAACGAATCAAGTGGCTCAAGTATTCATATCGCGTAGTGAGCTGTAAAAAACTGGATTTCAGTCTACTACTCCAATGGCATGAAAAACTAAATAAATAAAAAATAATGAAAGGGTTTGCTTTTACAAGGTGTGGATTAAATGCAATATTGTTATATAATTCGGGATATTTTTTAACTTTCATATACTTTTTCCATTATGACGTCATTATTAGTATTATGACGTCAAAATGACGGGTTACCTTCTAGTACACTCAATAATACACTTATTATTGACTGAGTAATACAACTTATTATTGATTAATACACTTATGAAGTTGTATTACTGAGTTAATTAATTGTACTCAGTAATACACTTGTGGGAGTTACTTTATTCAGGGATACTAATAAACTCTTTATGTGCTTATTCCCGTATTTTCATTTATGGCCTTTATGCAATAGAAATCCTTTTCTGTCGTGATGCGAGATCAGTTACTGAGTAGCCATGTTTACTGGAGGTAAGGCACTGCCATTGTCGCTGTCGAATTTACAGACTTAAAAGTTTTGTAACCAAAAGGACTGACTCCTGAATTTTCGAAAACGTGCATGTTTCATTCCTAGAATCTCTCCTTACAACTTTCTTTCGGTGAACTTCGGCAACAAGACCACGGCTTGTTTTCAAAGTTTGTTCAAAGTTTATTACTTTTAAATTTAGTTTTATTCACATCCTATATACTGGATATAGCCGATCCATGTTTAATTATATGAAATATCTCATAAGAGCATTCTGAAAGAAATTCATCAAGTATTAGCGGCCCACGCAGTATTTTTGGATACATTTCATAAGTAATCAAAGCAAGATTATATTATCTATTTACAATTCGAGTCAAGTTATCGCATGTTCATGAAAGACTGACAAGGAAGTAAATTCGGTGAATTTTGGAAGAGAAAATTCAATTAACTTTAAACAGAGATTTACGTGAATTTGTAAAAAAAATTCGAATGACATTTGTCTATTGAATATTTTTCCAGTAACAAATTTTCAACAACTAATGAAGTACAACTAATCCGATCAGTATCATCTCGTTACATCAATTAGCATTGATTAATATAAAAAATTATGAATGGACTGATTAAGTAGCTGGTTAAGAGGCAGCTGAAACGTTCTAAATTTTCGAACTCCTTGTAAGGTTTACATAAGATTCGATTCACAATAATCGAACTTTTAGGTGAATAAAGTTAAAGAAGTTGCTTAATATATGCTAATTGTGGCATACGAGGTTGGTATAAATACCAAGGAGCTAGGAAGGGTCGAAGGAAGCGAAAGGAAGTGAAAGGAATTTGCGAGCAGCCGCTCGAGGCGTTTTAGCTCGGTTGATGCTAACCTACGCGAGTTTATGTTAGACGAAAGTTATTTAGCGTTCTGTGGCCTAAAGTTTACAAGGCAGCACTGCTGGTTGACTTTCAAAGTATCTGTGAGTATTGCAAAGTGTATTTTTCGTGAATGAGTAGTTATACAAGTGAATATATTGAATTGTATTTCCCTTGCATGAACGCTGTATATATCTCGTACTAGTAGTACGTATCATTTAGGTTGAAAAAGAAAGTTATATGTGCAAATGTCTGAATAAACATTGTTGTTATGTAAGAACTGTGTTTGAATGAAATTATTTAGAGTGCCACTTCAAGATATACATACCGAAAGTCAAGGTACAAGTGCAAAATCTCTATATCCTTATACGTTAAAATTCGTAAATTAAGGAAAACTAGTATTCTTTATTTTTCTCAAATACAAAGATGTTTTTTTCATGGTATTGTATATTTGGAAATGGAAGCAGAAATGTATGACGAAGGTTAAAGGTACTCAAAAAACGATATTTTTAAAATTTTCTGGATAAAAAGTTTCTTTTAAATTCAGGTGTTAACAGAACTAAATAAACTTTCACTAGAAATAAGTGTAGAACTTGTTTTGTTTGTTTGTTTTTAACCAAAAAAATATTTATTCATCATTAAGGAATTTTAAAATTAATATCTGAGTAAAATAGCGTGCACATCACGACAAAAACATAGAATCTACCATCTGTGAAGATATATATATATTTTTAGAAAAACCTGTTTTATAAAGACTGTTCTTAATTTGGATTTTGAGCAAGAGATTTTTCGTGAAAGTTGTTTCAGCTTCATGAAAATTAATTTTCGGGAAATTTCTGGTTACTAAAGCCTTCTTTAAACATTCTTGTGAAATAGATTTAATTTTTTTACATGTGAAAAAACTAAGATGAAAAGTTTTCTATTGAATAAAATTTTTAAAAACTGAAATTTATGGGCTTTGAAAAAATTTAAACCGTCATAGAGACTAAGATAACATACATCAGTAGTAAATACGATAAGAAATTTATTTCAAAGTTTCTATTTTCAAAAAAATATTTTCACTGGTGCAAAATACGCGAGAATTTTAAAAATTTCGAGCTTTTTAAAGTTGGGTTATTTTTATAACACCTGTGTGCTACTAAAAAATTTTCTTGACAAATACACATAGGGTATTTGTAGTAGTTAAAGTTAGCAAACTGGTAACTTAATCACACATTTGCATGACAGGACACTGGTTTTTACATAGCAAAAATTTAAAGGGAAAAAAACTAAAAGTTATCGATTAGTTTCTATGCTGATGTTCTGTTGTCTATTCCGTGTTACTATTTTCATTCATGTATGCAGGAAATAGAAAACTCGCTAAAATAAATCAACCTAAGCAATTCTTCTTTTACATATGAAAGGAACAATACGTAATTTATCTTAGAAGTTGAAATATATTGGAAGCGAGATTCAGATTCTGTAAGCGTATACTTACAATTTTTCAAATAATTTCTTGTGGATTGAAACCTCTTTGAAGAATATTTTAGTTACGCGATTAGTTCACGCTGATTAGTTGCATTAGGATTGTTTAACTTTTGTAGTTATTTTTATTCATGTGTGAAAGAAAATAACTACAAAGGATATTCATGTGTAAAGTCTCTTTGAAGAATATTTTAGTTACGCGATTGGTTCACGCTGATTAGTTGCATTAGGATTGTTTATCCTTTGTAGTTATTGTCATTTATGTGTGAAAGAAACAGAAAACTCGCTAAAAGAAATGAACCTAATCAATTATTTTACGCATGAAAAGAACTATACGTAATTTTTCTTTTTCCTTGCCATAGAGGGTAAAACATGGTTGAAAAGTGCTTTAGATTCTGTGAGCATATACATAGAATTTTTTAAATAATTTTTTGTGGATTAAGGTCTCTTTGAAGAATACTTTACTTACGCGATTAGTTCACGCTGATTAGTTGCATTAGGATTGTTTATCATTTGAAATTATTTTCATTCATGTGTGAAAGAAACGGAAAACTCGCTAAAAGGAATGAACTTAAGCAATTATTCTTCTACGTATGAAAAGAACAATAAGTAATTTTTCTTTTACCTTGCCATAGAAGGTAAAACATGGTTGAATCGTGCTTTAGATTCTGTGAGCATATACATAAAATTATTTAAATACTTTTTTGTGGGTTAAGGTTTCTTTGAAGAATATTTTCAGCTACGCAGTTTTTTTTTACATTGATTATTTGCATTAAGAGACGCCCGGTGGTGTAGTGGTTAAAAGCGTCAAGCTGCCAGACCACAGGTCCAGGGTTCGATCCTGCGACTGGGCAAGGTCGACTCAGCCTTTCCTCCCTTGAGTGGGTCGATAAAATGAGGACCATGCACGCTTGGGAACTAAACTTTTGGGGGTCGCACGTCAGGTTGACCACCTAACTGAGACATATGCTGTATGGCACCCCAAGCCCACGGTCAGGTAAGCGGAGATGGGCACCGCCGGCCTTGGTTCACAGCGGACTGTTGAGCCATGAGTTTAGATTTTTTAGTTTTTAGTTGCATTAAGATTGTTTTTCCTTTGTAGTTATTTTCCTTCTTATGTGAAGGAAACTATAAACTCGCTATAAAAAAACAACCTAAGCAATTCTTATTCTACATATGAAAAGAACAATACATAATTACCCTTTTATCTTGCCTTATAGGGCGAAACATATAGAAAGTGTGCTTCAGAATCTATGAATATCAGTATAACTTTAATAGATTAGCTTCTATGCTGATTAGTTACATTAGGAATGTCGATTCTTTACTGTCATTTAAGTAGGGCTTCCAAAACGGATATATCCATATCTGTTATACGCGATTTTTGAATTCTTAACCATATCCAATATCCGTCCAATATTTTGACATATGAGGCTGTGAAAGGCAAAGTGGTGTAAGTCACATTTTCACCTTTACATTTTTGCCCTAAAAAAAAAAAAATATCTCCATCTTCAATTTATAGTGGAATTGCAAATAATTATTATTTGCAATATTATAATAATTATTATTAATTATAGTTTGTTCAATTTATAGTGGAATTTTTGTAGTTATTGCAGTAAAACGCTTTGGACTTCCACCACTTGACTTACTGACTTACACCACTTTGCCTTTCAACGCCCCATATTATTCTTTAATTTGTGAAATATTTTGGAAATCAGATTTCGTAATTTGTTCAAGAAAACACGTTGTGCAATAAAAGAAAAGTTTGCTTTAAATTCGTATAAAGTTCGAAAACGTCCATTTCACAAGATTTTAAATCATGAAAAAAATGACAACGGCTTTTTCATTACGGCTTTAATGAACTGTCTTGTTGATCCTACAAATGTTCCAACTATATCTTTCTAAGTTTTGCTACATCTCTTATGAAGAGACTTTTCCCTGATGAGACCCTGATGAGAAATTCTGAGGATGAAGACGACATTTTGTGGAATAATTCGTATTCAATTGTAAACCAGAAAAATAATTACATGAAGAACTAAATTCGTTACATTTCAAACGCGTCAAATGTTTAACATGTAAGAATATCAAATAATAGCTGCACTTCAAAGTAAGAATTTGACATCTTCAAGATAACTTCTAAGAGAACACAAACCCTTGAACTGCTGTATAAGCGACTGAAAACAGCGAAACGAATTTCAAGAGACTCGGAGAGAGCCTTTTCTGTTTCTAGAAATTTCTGTACCAAAGTTAGATGTAGGCTTTATTGCGCATCACTAAAAGTGTTCGAATTTTTGAAATATTATTATTTAAAGTAGAAAATTAATAACATTTTTTAATTTAAAATTTAAAAGCCATAAAAGTAATATTTATGAAGTTCAATAATTTTTATTTTTATTCGGTTATCCAATATCTGTCGGATAGCTTTAAAATTACCATCGGATAAAGAGTTTACGAAAAATCCGGATATTTGGATCCGGAGACACTTGTATTACGGAAATAGTAAACTCGCTAAAAAAACATTTCAGGTAGTCTCTACTAACGAAAATTAATAAATAACGAAAATTAATAAAATTAATTTTTAATAATATATGTGTAGAAACAACTTGTTTTGGTATTAGTAAATTATGAAGAGGGGAAGTATTTATATTTCAACCAAAGTAAGGGCTCAAAAGCGATATGTTTCGTATCTTAATCACCCAGAAATTGTGTTTAGTTACAATGAATTAAATTTCAGATATTTCCTGAGGCCATGTTGAAAATATTTTTTAATTATGTGTTGTGATGATAAATTACGGAAATAAACTGATCTATACGAATAACTCTTGCAAAACAAAAATGACTCTCTAAAGACTTATATTTTCAAATCTCCAAGAATAACTAAACTATGTGGGTAGTAAACTACTTACTCTCGTTATGATGAATTGAATACTACCATAAAGTATCTGCCTACGCTGAAATGTCTGTTTCGGTGCAATATTTCAAAATGATTTTTATAGCTCCGTTTCAGAGGTCAATCTTTTAGGATTCTAAAACTGCTTTACTTTTATTCGTATGATCATTGGATGAGAACTTACGGCCAATTTAATAAACTTAAAGCCATATTAAAAGACCGTAAGTAGCATCTTTAAATGCATTTCCTAGAAAACTACTTTTTTAGCTACTTTTGTGAACGAGAAAGCTAATAATTTAATCAGTTTTCAATATATTGCAAAGATATTTTGGAATAGTGTTTTAAATATTCCTCACTATGTTTTAAACTTAAAGCTAAGCTGTTATGTTTTAAATTAATCATTCTACAGGTACCTGTATTTATAAGAAGATAATTTTTTAAAAAATGAGGGTTTTGTTTTCAGTGATTTTTGGAAATATTGTAAAACTTTTACTTCAGAACACGGGTAAGTGTCACGGTAGTCTATAATACAGGGTTAGCACAGATGAATGACCGGACTTTAAATATTTATATTTCCGGAACTTTTACACGTATTACAATAAGTGATACACGAAATTAAAGAAAAATATACCGAGTTTTATTTTCAGTTGCAAATGTTCGATGTGTGACCCTTTTGTTACGCAACAAACATCTAATCAGCAATCAAGTTCGTTCCCCACATTTTGTAGTGTCACACTGTCAATGGTTCCTAATGCTGCACAAATCCGTTAAGTTCTTCCAGTGTTTTAAGCATCGGTGGTGCATAAACAGTGTCTTTGACGTAACTCCATAAAAAGAAATCACGTGGCGTGAGGTCCGGGGATCCTGGTGGCCATGTGATTAAGGATAAATCACTGCCACCCGCATGCCCCATCCATCGGTGTTGAATCTCCTCGTTTAAGTAAGCAAGTATATGCAAAAACCAATGGGCTGGGGCTCTATCCTGTTGAAGCACAAACTCTTCTCTGTCTTTGTCGCCATTTGTGGAATTCAATCTCAGCGTTCTATGGATGTGCTGCCATCTATAGATCGACGATGGAAAAAAAACTTATATTTTTCATCGTGTAATCATTTTTGTGTATCACTTATTGTAATGTGTAATAGTTTCGAAAATATAAATTTTTAAAATACGTTCATTCATTTGTGCTAACCCTGTATAAATGAAATTAAAATATATTGAGTTTGATTGAGTGTAGGGTCTCAGGCGTAAACACTAAATTTTACACCTGTCCCTCGATTTGTACGGTACTGAGTTTACACGGTTTCGTTTTTACAGGGTTTCTAAATTTTATATATTAAAAATATATGTATCGGTATATTATTTGACTATTTGAGTGTTTTACATTGGACACATTCATTAATTATCTGCACAGAGGTCAGAAGTGCATTGCGCGGCGCTGCGTTGCCATGCGTCCCGTGGCGTTGAGTTGCGTCGCGTTGCGGTGTGTTTAGCATTGGCGTCATTAAAGTATATTTTGTTTCATTTCCATGCTGTCATTCCTGGTTCAGTTCTACACGAGGCAAGACGTTAATTATTTCCATGTTTTTATTAACTTCCTTTCTTTTTTGTTTGTGTGTTTGTCCGGTACAAATCTTGCAATCTATTTTTAACTAACTTCCCGACTAGCTAGTCATTTGAAACTTTTATAATAGCTCAGAACACGATGACAATGCATTTTTTAAATACTTTAACCATCTTTAAGCAGAACTAAATTAATTTTCAGTTATTTTCATTTAATTTTGTTTTGTAGACTGGTGTAGCCATCTATCGGCCGGAACGGGAACGGAAAATTAAATGCAAGTTAACTTCCAATTAACTTCATTTTCTTTCAAGTTGATGGGATAACTCATTGAAAATTTTTTAAAAAGTATTTATTAATGCATAGAATTGTCAAGTTTATATGATTCAACAGGAAATTTAAAAACATGGTATATAAAAAGTTCTTTTTATCTTGTAATTATTTTTGAAATACATATGTAAATAAATAATTTATCATTGCGTATTATTTAAATTGCTTAGTCTTCACTTCGGCATAAACTCTTTGAATTTTTACACTGCTATTATAAACATAACTACGGCTTACACCTATCCCCTGGATAATATATGAATGCTGTGTCTTGTTTTACACTGTTTCGATTTACGCGATTTGTCGTGGAATGCACCTACCGTGTAAATCGAGAAATAGGTGTGCTATAAATTTATAAAGAAAATTCCCTTTATTTTAAATTATTATGAAATGTTTACCAAAATTATATTTGTTCCCATGATATTATATCACGTTTGAACTAAAAATATATGTATTCAGTCAGCACTGTATATTTATGAAAAATAGATCTCCGAACGTAGTGCTCCGATACCTTAAGCCTGCTGGGTAGCAACCATATTGAATTCCTTCACCGCAGTGTTAACCTATGGAAAAAATTTCCGATGAATAACTGGGATGACTGACCATGACTGTACGATGACTTGATATTTGACTGAAAGATTGGACTGAAAGATTTGTTTGTTATTTTAAATTGTACTATTAAGTTTTAAATTGTACTCCGTAATGGAGAAAGAAATATTTTACTCTTCTATCTTATTCATTGTAGAAGTTTCGTCTACCAAAGGAAATTATTCGCGATTAACCCTTTCAGGGGGCAACAACCTGCACAGTTTTCACAGTGCATATTTTTTCCCGATTTTTTTAATCTAAAAATCTTAAAAATTGTTCCAATAAAATTTTGCAAAATGTTTTTGCTTCTTTAAACTGATAACAGATGGCAGCACTAGTCATTTTTTGCTCTTTTAACTGGAATACATTGAATGCAAGTGAAAGAAAGACTTGATTTAGGCGTTTGCACTGTGCAAACATTCCCCCTCAAAGGGTTGTACAGATATTCCTCGACTTACGACCAAGATAGGGACCGAGATATTGGTTGTAAGTTGATTTGGTCGTAAGTCGAGTTTCAAACTTTTTTTTTGGTATATGTACATACATATATTCATTACTTTCGCACATTCATACGTAATTTAAGATGCATTGTACTTTATTTAGAAGACATAAATTATTCTTCGCCATCACTAATTATTATGTTAGTACAATCCAATGGTTCAGAATTTGCGACAGAAAGTACGTTGCAAGATTTTTTTAATAAAGTTATCCAAGGTAGATTTTAATAGTCATGTAATACATATAGGTATGTACTGTACAGTCAAGGAACAATATTTTGGAGGAACAGATAAAAATAAGTAAAAATTAAAAAATTTGGTCGTAAGTCGAATGGTCTAAGTCGGTATTCCTTCCTCGACTTTTCCTACATTCCTCCCCCCCCCCCCCCGAAATTTTTTTTCATTAAAAAATATTTGCTTTATTTTTAAAGAATGAAAAAACACCCGAGTAAAAAAATTTCTTTCTCTATTACGGAGTATAATTTTTTTTTTTTTAAAGTCTGTATATCCAAGTCGACAATCACTGAAAAAATTGTTATCTACAGCTTAACATTGTTCTAAGCAAATCCAAAATGGCTGCTGCAACCCAGTTGCCATAAGCATTTAAAGAGATTAAGTGGCATTAATGTGTATACGGTTATCTTTCATTTTTATAAATCCTTTTATTTTAGAATTATAAACACATGAAAGTATCTTGGTTTCGGAATTCTAGCTCTAATATTTATTTTAAAACTTTATATTTTACTTGTCTTGAAACTTATGTTTTTCCAGGATGATAATATGAATACAAAATGTTTGTAATTATTCACTATTTTCTCGTCTTTTGACGTCAAAGGGAACAAATATTTTAATCATTTAAGACAATTTTAGCGTCACCATTTTCTTGAGCTAATTACATATATAATTAAAAGTTCGTTAAACAACAATTATAATGTCGTTTTGAATTTGTAAATAATATTCCGGTGGGATAGAGAGTTAAAAAGAATATTTTAGAATTCAATTTGTATATTTCATTAAGCGTGCTTTAATGGCGTAACTGCTTTCCGTTCAACAAGATAAAATATATGATTGTGTTCAATCGCTTTATGTCAGAACACCGATTTTTTGTTAAACAAAGTTTTGAATATACCATAAAGACTTTCCTCTTGTGATGTATCTCGCATGTATTGTGAAGAACGCGTAGAATGTTAAGACTATTAAAACATGTTGAAGATGTTTCATAAAATATTTATACCTATCATGATTATATTACACTTCCAAATACCTGTCCTATAACAACGATAAATTTATGCACGAGTAAGTAATTTTTGCATGAAGTTTAACAATTCTATATTTATCTATTGTTAATTATTTTAATCTACTTATTTTCATTATTCATAAAAGTTTTTATGTTACTATAGACACTGTTAAAGGGATAGTGGACATTACAAAGCGATTTTTGAAATTTTGACCTCAGACATATGAAATTTTGTATATATATTCATTAAAGTATAACTATATTAAACACCTTATAAAATTTTGTAAATATTTAAAAAAATTTTCGTTTTTAAAAATTGAAATAATTTTTTTAAATGCTCCTTGCAATTCAATTTTTAACTTCTCGCCCCCCTTAATTTTGCCTTTATATTGCTTATAAATACATTTTGAACAGAGTTAAGTATTACTTTGTGCTTTCGTTGAATAGTAAATTTTTTGGAAATATTTTTATGCTTGTAGTCTGAATTTACGGAAAATTTTTGTATTTTTCTACACTTAAGTTAAACTTTGATAACCTGAATGATGTCGAAACCTAAAATGGATACATAGCATTATTTTTATGTATTAGAGGAGTCTTTATTATAAATTTTATAAAATTTCGTCAAAAATTATGACGCAAGGAGCATTTCAAAGACTTGCAAATCTGGAAATGACTCATTTTGAGACAGAGCCATTTATAAAATGTTTTTTCACTCACATTTAATACTTATTTTTCTAAAGCACCAATTTTTCATTTTATTTTTCACTACATATTTTAAATGCATTTTTTCCAATATTCACATATTTCTCAAAATATTACTACGCAAAAAAATCCAATTTTTGTTAGATTTCTGGTAATTTGAAAGTCCACCATCCCTTTAAATAGCAGAAAAATGACAGGCAAGAAAACTAAAAGAAATCTCTTCGTGTTGATGTCTCTAATGCCTAATAGCCAGAAGTTCCAGAACAGGTCCATATAGGCTTCCGCCCGAGTAGTGTGGCTTTCGTTTATAATAGCACCACAAGGGATCGGATCCAACTTGGCTAGTTGTCACCACAATTTTAGCCGAGCATTCTCAGTGGCGACATCTGGGGAGATCGTACCTTCCCCACCCACTTACCTCATAGGACTTTCCTGTCTATGGATTTAACGTACCCATAAAAGGCCCAGAAATCTCTTTTTACTGGGCATATATACTAATTTTCTTATGTTCTGCTCTTGAAAGGAGATTGCGTAACACAATGGACAGAATTACGGTTTTTATCGCTACAACTTTATGGTCTTGACTGCTAAAATAATTAACAGTTCATTAAAGCCACGACGAGTGTTATATTGTGTAAAAATATGATTTCCATTCGAGTGGTAAAACACTTTAAAACCGTTAACTAAATGCTGGAAATTTAATGATTCTTCAACCAACAGAATTACTGTTCATATCAGATTTTAGTGTATTGTTAAAATATAATGCTACATTTGCTTATTTATTTTATTAATTCAAATCATGTATGTAATCCAGAATTATTTTTTTGTTTTACTGAATCTGATGCGTCTTGACGCTCCTAGGGGCCGAGCGCTACCCCTCCCCCCCCCTTCTCGATCACGTGATAGCATCTCTTGCTATCACCAGCAGTAATACCTCGCCGACCATAGGCGAAGGTTGTCGTTACGCAGTATGGTCTATGTTAAATAATTGTGCATCGCAGTATGGTGTGCGTTGGTTTTGCCATAGGGCAAAAAACTATTTAGTCGTTATGGTTGTTTATGTGTGTAAATTAAACTAGCAAACAGATATTGCATTTTGAATTAGAAAATTATAGATTTACAGTCCACTATACCGACCGACCAACCAGAATCTTTTATATGTCTTTTGATATCACTACGGATTTCCCTAACATCTATGATATCATCATATTCGCAATTTTATTGACTCATACAGTCTATTTAAGTTGTCGACACACGGTAGCGCTGTCGCGTGTTTGGTCATACCACCGGAGTCTTCTTCATTCTCTTCATTTTTAACCTCTGACTGAGTTTTAATCGTAACAGCATTTATATGATTGTCGCCCTATAGATATCGTACTTTGGCAAGACAAGTGACACAACTCAAAAATTCAGCATTTGAGAAAAATCAACTTAAATAATACTATACAGCTCTAACTAGCATTACAATAAAACTGATACAACTGCCCTCAGGTGGACAAATTGCGACATAGAGAAGTGTCGCTTTTCGTGCACGATGGGGCACTTCATGCAGATTTTTAAATGATATAACCTTGTAAGGTATACACAAGATTCGATTCACAAGAATCGAACTTTTGAATGAATGAATTAAAGAAGCTGCTTGAGATATGCTAATTTCGGCATACGCGCTTAGTATAAATACCATGCAGCGTCATTAATAAAGGAATGTTTTAAAAAGGTTGTTGTTAAGGTTGATAGATAAGCGAGAGGAAGCTACGGGGTAAGTAGCTCCAGGTGATTTCCTGCGCTAGTTCTTAGGGGGCCCAAAGTTTATGTGGCAGAATTGCTGGTTGACTTACTGTTCGTGAGTACAGAAAAATATATTGTTCTTGAAAGCTGTATTTATATATCTGTACAAGTAGTACGTATGAATCTTGTTGTTAAAAGCAAAGCCTACATGTGCAAGAATATTCAATAAACATTGTTTCACGTATAAACCGTGTTTGTATCAAATTCATTTAGAGTGCCACTTCAAATTATATACACCCAAGTCTGGGTAGAAGTGAGCTATTTTCTCTATAACCTCATTCCCAATTTTTGACTTGTGTCACAAATTTGTTGACATTTATGTTGGTCAAACCTTGGTTCATGTATATCACTCGTAAGCTGTTTTAGAATTCCCGGGAATTCCCAGTCAATTAAAGCAATGTAATTTTAGTACATTAACGCATCCTTTTTGAAATAAAAATTTTCCCAATTAATAGAAAACTGTTATTTTAAAAATCTTAAGTTTTATTTTCATATATCTAAGAAATTTGCGTACAGTATTTTCATAAATTAAGTAGGTATTATTTTGATTAAAGATTTCAGATTTTTTTTTGCATGGACAATCGAGAGTTCAGTGTATTACATAGACCATAGTAAAATGTCTACTGTAAAAATTTCTAAATAATGATTTCAGCCCTGTTTGATGAGATTATGTATATTCATTGAAGAAACGTGTACCTTTTAATTTTAGTCTTTGTCAATGTTAAAATTCGCTAAAGACGACAGTGGACCATGAAAATCTTTTTTTTATTTAGCAACCAATTGCTATGAAATTTTGTATACTTATACAGTGTTGTTTAGAGAGGAAAAATGATAAATTTAAAAAAATCATAATGTAATTAATTTAGATATTAATTAAAATCAGTTTGTTAATTACTTTATTTAAAAATGCTCCAATCGCATCAATTTTTGTCTCAGATATCTAATTTTCTCTATTAAGCTAGCTTTTTATAGTTATAATTAAAGTGAGCAGCAAAATTTGATTTACAGTCATATTTATAAAAACTAGAAAAGAAATTAATAAAAATAGGTCATTTTATGCAAAATTTTATCAAAAATATTTTTTATTTATTGTAAAAATTTTAAGGTGTTTTAAAATAGTATAATGAATTTATTACTATGTTTTATTCTAACATATATAAATAATCATTTTATGAAATTTTATGAAAATTCAAGAAAAATTATGACACATGGAACATTTTGAACTTACCAAGCAGGCCAAGGAAGGGTAGTAACAGTGCGGAGACAGTCTTGTGACACCCTTGCCGTATGAGGCCGAGCATTGTCTTGTTGAAAAATGGCTCCTGGGAGCCGTTGCATGAGTAGCAACACATGTGGTTGCAGGATTTCATGAACATACCGCTGGGCTGTCATGGTTCCATGGAACAATACTAGGGGTGACCGTTTATTGTAGGCAATGGCACCCCATACCATCACACCAGCTGTGGGAGCGATGTGTCGCTGTACAGCAAAGGCAGGATTGAATCGTTCACCACGGGCTCTCCACACACGAACACGATTGTCATCACTGCCGAGATTGAATCTGGATTCGTCGCTAAAGACGACCTGGTTCCAATCCGCTGCAATCCAGTTTCCTCGTGCGCGGCAAAACTCCAAACGGAGGCGTCGATGGGTGGGTGTCAAGGGCAGCACACGTAATGGGCGCCGCGATACCAACTGTCCTTCAGTCAGGCGCCTTCGTATGGTTCGAGAAGACACAGAGGCCCCTAGTGAAGGTGCTACCTGTGCCTGGATGGCGGCCGATGAAGCAGTTGGCTGTACGCGTGCATTTCTTACGATGTGGCGGTCTTCTCGACGACTGGTCTGTCGAGGGCGTCCTGAGCCTGGTCTTCGTGTACATGACATCTCTCGGGTCCACTGGTCCCAACACCTCCTCACAACACAATCAGAGCGGCCTAATTGACGAGCTAATCGCCTAGCTGACCACCCAGCTTCCATCATCCCGACGATTCTCCACCTCTCAAACTGCGACAACTGCTTATATTGTCTTCGAACACGGCGTAATGGCATGTCTATCTCAGCTCTTCGTTTGTAAATGATTCAGCACACTCAAACAAGCTTTGGTTACCTGTTTTATACTCCACAGTGTACGATGTTCAACGCCCTCTACCGGCTATACGTAATGTGCAATCACGCTGCATTTCTAATCATTTGCATATCCCCCCGACATGTACCTTCATTGCAAGTTTCGTTACGATCCCGCAATTATTTCTTGGTGCGCTAATTTTTTTGTCCATGAGTGTATATAAATGAATATTCGTTCTATATATAAATGGTATGTTGATTCCAGCATAACTCTGGTACACCTAGAGCAATTTCAACCAAACTTGGTGCACATATGACTTAAAATGTGAATATAAAATACTGGGGGGAGATTAAGACAGCCCTAGCATCCCTAGGGGTGGGGTGGGAAGAGGACGGCACGTAAAAATAATCGAAAACGACTGATATTTGTGTCAAATCCTTAGTTTTCGGGGTCTCTGAGATGAATAGTGCACTCCCGAGGCCGTTTAAAGGCAAATTCCGACCCCATCGGCTTGAGAGGGTGAATGCGGATAAAAAATGTCCAAAATGACCCAAAGCTGTATCGAATACATTGTTTTAGGGGTCACTGAGCTGATTTGTGACAATCCCGATGTCCCTTAAGCCCAAGTTTAGTGCACCCCTAGTGGGGGGGAAGGGGGTGGCATATTAAAAACCAATATTAGTGTTGAATGTTGAATACATAGCTTTCGGAGTCACTGAGAGGAATGGTGACACTGCCGATGCCGTTTAAGTCAAAGTTCAGCCCCATCGGCATGGGAGGGTGAGAAGGGGTGAAAAATAAAATATTCAAAATGACCGAGATAAGCCGAGATGTACCAAATACCCAGCGAACAACTAGTAAATAGTTAAATTGAAGTGCATAATGTGTTACATACCTTCCGCTCTAAAATTTACAGGTTGTTCGCACTTTATAGAAAAGATTTTGATAGTTAAGTTTTATGTGTAAATGCCGTATTTTTTGCGGTGATTTGCTTCTGTCTGATAGCCATGCTTCTTGATAATAGCTCTAGCTCGAATTTTCCAGGAAAGTAAACTTTCTCTTAGTAATGTCATATCAATTTTACCTCATTCCTCTTGGACCGTTTTCCAAAGCCCGTTCAGTTTTCTTGGATGCCGTTTTCCTAAGGCTCGTTTTAATAAACCGAAAGCGCAAAAGTCCATCGGAGAAGTGTCTTACAGGTATTTGATTAAATGGGATACACTTTATTCCTGTTTCTGATTCTTTCTTTGCTAAATAAGCGGCAGTTGATTTAGACGCGTGACTAGAGGCTTCGTCCGTATGAAGCTCAACTTTATCAATATCCTTTCCATATAGGCTGGAATACCTTCTTCAAAAATCGGTTCTAAAATATTCTGCTGATAGTAGAGTGAATTAATTTTGGCTTTACTTGAGACTTTTTTTTAATTTTTAATTTACCGTTGTAACAAAATCCTTCAACTAACATGAATCCCTTTGGTAACTTTTCTGTAAAATTACGAAACCATTTTGTACGGTTATTCCCGTCAGTTGAGCAAGAGAAATTTGATCTTTTTTTATTGCAGTCACTTAAATACACCCATGCCTCATCGAGTGTTACGACAAATTTACAATTTTCAGCAGCTAGGTGCTTTTCATATTATTTTCTACAATTTGTTTTTCTTTCTGCAGTATGCTTTGGCAAAAGCAGATGAACTTTATGTTTAAACATCTTTTTTAACTTCGAATGTGCATCAATGATTGTACTTACAGTGCCAGAAGACATTCCGAGTTTCGATGCAATGGATCTTTGAGTCGGTGGATTTTCTTTCAGGATCAGAGACTTCACTTTCTGGATATTTACCTGCGTTAGAACAGTCTTAGGATGGGGTTTCGTGGTCATGTTTTCATTTTTACTTTCAGTTAGACTTTTTTCCCTTTCAAATTTACTATATCATAAATACCTTTTTTTGAAATGCCATAACCGTGATTTTTGCACCGGTTTATAATTTGTTGTTACGAATATTTCTCCTCGGAAAGAGCAGTTACGTAACCTTCCAGGCATCTATCAATTTTAGGGGCCATTTTCAAAATAAATCTTTTATTTTTGCATTCCAATCGAAACAAAACAGTAGCAGACGATTATTCGGAAGTTGCCATATTTCTATCTCAAAATGCAAACGACAAAAATAAATTATAAAAACGTTTCCATAAATTGCGAACGACCTTCTGTATTTCGCACTTGCACTAAACTGAGTTACTGCAGCACAGGTTGGCGGTAAGGATATTTTACCATCAACAAAGATAGAAAAGTAGGCGGTAAGTATTAAAAGGTTAACGATCCTTGTATTACACAGAAAAAAAGGGAGAATTATCCTACTCCGGAATATGGGAAGGTATTTCAAGATAAAGCGAGTTAATGGAGATTATGTATTTGCTCATTTTTAATAGCAGAGGTAGACAATTTTGTGTATGCCTTCGGACTTAGTTTTTATTTGATTCATATGAAGAATTAAAAGATTAATACCTTAATAATATTTTATTAGTTTTTGTGCGATTAATCCTGGTAAATCCATATTTGTTAGGACAAAGAGTTTTACAATAGCTATTCATGTGTAAAACGTGTATATTATTTTCTGGTGTATTTATTGATTTTTATTCATTGACTTACTGGATAAAGAACTTAACTATGAAGATTTCATTTAATGAAATTTTGATTCACTTAACCAATATCCTCATACTTTTCAATAATACAGGTTGTTTCAAAAAGATTCACCCGATTTGAAATGAGTATATTATGAAAAATATTGAACATAAAAACTTAAAATTAATTTTATATTACATGGCTAATTATAAAGTTTTTTACAAATCAAATTAAAGGTGTTCAATATGCCCACCTTTGGATGCACGACATATATCTATACGGTATGCAAATTCCTCCCAAACTTTTGCGAGCATGTCTGCATGCACTGTTTACACGGCTGTTATGCGTACACAGACAACCCTTGTCTTGGAATTGTTTATACCATCGACTAATGTTCTGAGAGGTAGGAACCTAAATCTACCAGGGTTAAGTCGACGAAAATCCCGCTGAACAGTTGTTACGGACTCATACTTAGCAAGGCGAAGAACACAAAATGATATCTGTTGTACAGTCGACATGTTTACAAACACTGAAGTGATGGGCGAAGGAAGAGCGTTAGCTCTACTTGTCCGCAACTGCGTGAAACTAGAGATTTCCCTCTTTCTGCGCATTCATTATTCGATCAAAACGGATTAAAAGACGAATATTTATGATTTTTTTTTAAATCGGATGATTCTTTTTGAAACACCCTGTACTTTGAATCATGCTTTTCAATGATACCTTTCAATATCCTCAATTAAAAGTATTTCTACGAGTTACATTCACACAAGTTTTACAGACGCGTGCATTTTACGAACTCATCTATTTTAGGCAATTAAAAAAAAGCTGATGGCAATCAAATGAACATACATATGTATATAATCATAAAAAAAGTCAAATAAGACTGAAGAAATGACAAGTAAAACACAAAAATACAAATTAATAACAAAGTGGATACTTTAATTAGAATATCAAAAAAATGGCTTTCTGAAGCTGAGATGTATTTTTTGAACAAAAAAGGATTTCAGGAAAATTTCATATTAGTTCCATCGAAGATCTATTTAAAAAATTCTCAATAGTTTTAGATTTGAAAGGCGTGTTTCTGTACCGGAAAATCTCATTCTGTAAAATCTTTTTCCCTTCTTTATCCTAGATCGCTTTAGACTGGAGCTATTCACAAAAACTTCTGAAGGTGTAACCAATTTTTACTTTCACATTTTTTTTTTTTATTTATAAAGTGGAGATTTTCTGATATTAAATTCAAGCCTTTTTTCTACGTGCTCAGTAATTAGATTGTGTTATTTTTTATCCGTGAATGGCAGCCTATTTTCCCCCCTTCTTTACTTCTATTTTTAACGCAAATTCTACTTCGAATGACAATATCTTTCAACTGATTGGGAGGCCCTGTTTTGCGCAACTTTTATTTTTCTCGCACGAGAAAAAGATTGAAAAGAAAGGTTTTTTTTCCTCCGCTGTATCCGTAAATAATTTAGATTTACCTGGCACAAAAAGCGAAGAAACTAATTTAATTTTTCGAGACAAGACGAAAAGGTATTATTTTCAAAAGCTGAATAATTTTAGAAATAAGCTGAAATTTTTTTTATATATAATGGAGAGGCATTTTGTCCTGAGACATGCGCACTGTATACCGCGGAAATTGCAGACTACAACAGGATTATTCACCCGAAAGAGAGCTGTAATAACTCTAGGATGAAGCAATCTGAACCGCGAAAGTACGCTGCAAACTTTGACGTATGTGTAATTGATTGCATTGCATGCGATGCAGGAAACGATCTTCATTTCCTGCCAGATACATTTCGACTCCGCCATTTAAATAGCAGATTCAAGACCAAAAATCAAAAGGTAACCTACCTTTGTTATCTGCTTTCGTCTCAACGTTGCTTCGGGTTGAGTGTAAAATTCATAAAGGAGTCGGCTACTTATTAAGATAAATAACTTTTTATTAGAACAGCAAAACATTCAGTTACATACATTAAATGGTAAGGATTAATCAAAAATTGTGCACTTCAACTATCGGAACCACTATCTCGTCAACTTGGAATAAGAGTTCTATCGTATTCATTTCGCTTCATATCATTTATTTCTTTCGTTCATTTCGCACGTGGGAAATATTCATGTAAATATTTGCGCTCATTTAAATATAGTACGTTGTATTCGACCGTGGTGGCTCGCTCGGCAGCAACAGCGCCCAATATCTCTATAATGTTGGGAAGGATATCTGTGGCAATAGCAGCAGTTCCACTTTGGATCTTATCCTTCAAATCTTCCACAGTACGAGGCTTGTTCCGATAGACTTTTCCCCAGAGGAAGCAGTCTGATGGTGTCAGATCCAGTGACCGTGGTGGCCAAAAGCCCCTTTGAAATTGCCCTGTGGCCGAAGGAGGACTCAATTTCCGCCGTGCCCCTTTCCAATGTGTGACACGTTGCTCCATATTGCTGGAAGTAACTTTTCATGAACTCACGATCATTCAATTGATTCAAGAATTGTTAAAAAAAATGACCAGGTACACGTCATTGTTCACGGTGGTGTAAATAAAAGAACCGCGCTGTCCCATCAATTAGATATGCAGCCTTGCTTCACTGACAAAACAAACGCTGTACAGCGAACTGCCCAGAGGGTCCCTGGTGACAAACAAAATCCAACCAAGCATCAAAATCCAATAAGTTTCAAACAAGGAGTCAAAAATGCTCCCAAAAATTTTGAAAGTCCCAATTGCAGCCACCACACTGCCTTTCCCATCGCTTCTCCCTACACCCACTTTATATATGCATGTACAACCTATTACAAACCAACAGCCATCCGCTGCGAACTTTTACAGAATACCTTACAAGTCATAACACAAACTTAAATATACCCATTTGGTAGATCAAATGAGCGAAAGAACATAAAAACAAAAAATAGAAAAGTACCAACTTGGTACGGTCACTGAGCACTCGTAGCATAGACGTATCGAGCTTCTAAATTTTTTTTTTTTTTGGGGGGGGGCACAAATTAAATTCAGTTAGGGCTCTCTTCAGTGCATTGACTGTCGGACGGTTCTTAAAATATGAAATATGATTTTTTAAAAATTAAATTATAATAGAATTGATGTTTGAGTATTATTGAAACGTTATACAATGAGAAAAGTATAATATAAATAAAATGAGAAAAAATATAGCATCGAATTTTTGTTATGGATCATATATTGTTAAAAACTATGTTAAGGCTAAAGACATAATTGGAATCTTCAGTTTCAGTTTGGAAAAGCGGAAAAAAAACAACTTTCTTAAAAGTTTTCTACAATTTTCCGATTTTAACTGGACTTCTATTAACGTTTTAATTTATTTCAAGTTAAGTTAGGGGGGCACGTGTCGCCCCGTGTCCCAATATCCGGCACCAAAAGCACATCTAAGTCGACAAAAGTAATCTTAACAACGTATTTGTACTTAATATAACAATTTACATTTTATATGTTCAAAATACCCCATATTAATAATTATCAATAAATACTATGTACACTATATTCACACCTCGTATATAGAAACATTAATTAATCTATGTGAGCAAATTTGACTAACTAAGTACAGTCACTGAGAGCTCGCAGTGACGACAAAAGCAAAGCCTTCAAAACGGTGGTGTAAAAATCAAATTGGGCCTATGACGTGCAACTGAGATATCGCACACAACACACCAACTTTTTGACCATTGAGCGGTCTCTGGTGAGTGACAAAGGGATTTTCAGCGGCCCATATATGGGTTGTTTTCCAGTTAACATAGCCCAACAAATGGAACCACGCCCGAGACCCATGTGATATGATGTAATGTGATGTATCGTGTCTGAGAAGCACTGTTTCGTTCAGATAGTTTCTCCTATGAACAGCTATTAGAGAAAATTCAAGGTCTCTTTCAAGTGAATCACCCTGTATTTATCTGGGTGTGCCACATAGGTCAACATTCCTCCCTTGGTGCCACCGCAATTTTGATCGAATGTTGTTCTGGTCTACGTACTTAACGCACCCATATCCAACCGAGACAAAAAGCTATTTAACTCCTTAACGATCGCATAATTTTCAAGAAAACGGTAATAAAAGTGCTCATTTTTTCCGGATGATTCCATTTATTGCTTGATCTGCCACATCTAGTTTTAAAAAAACCCATCCCCAATTACATTACAAATAGTCTGGTGCTGCCATCTGGTATGCAAAATAAGAAATAAAAATGTTTCAGGGTAAACGAAATGGATTGTTTTAATCTTTTGGCTGCGTTACTTTTAAACACTCCAGCCCGGAAATTTCACGGACACGAGAAATAGAAGGCGAAACCTCACCCCTGAATTTTGACGGGAATGAGAAGGAAGGGGTTAATAGGGCTTGTCGGGATTCGAACTGAGTACCCTCCGTCCTAAGTCCAACGTGTAACCACTTGGCTACTTCGGGCCTATAGACTGAATTTGGTGGAAAAGAAATTTACGCAATTTTAAGAAGGCGTGTTAATTTTTAATATTTGGCCAATAGGATATTATTCCTTCTTCCGCAGTAGCTTAATTACGCAAGATATGTATTTAAAACTTTATTTATCGTGAAAGTTTTCATCGTTAAAATACTCTATATCAACTTGAATATAGTCTAATTTCTCATAGATAAAATGCTCAATCATTTTCATGATAATGCTTGTATCAGGTATTTTCAAGCTCTCAGAATTTAGTGCAGAAATCAAATTCTGTCACCACGTTGTACGTACCGACTTAAAACAAGTTTTCTCTGGACATACAATGTCCCGCGTGTTAACTTCTGACATTCGCGTTAATACTGGGGCAGTGGGCATGGCGAAGATAGGGAAACCCACCGACAAAGTTAACATTTGCGCAGAGCATGTAAAATTCCATTATTTGATGCCCCGTTAACTATATAATAAAGGGAATATCATTCTATGCTTTCTGAAACATTACCCTAATTTCTCATTTTAATGCTACATTAAAGTCTGTAATCCCCGCGCTATGTGTCAAGAGAATTAGGCTTGCGTCAAATAAATTCAATAGCTTGAATGGGATTTGCTGTTTATAAAACCCTCACTTCAAGAAATACCTTTTGATAGTTTAGTTCCAGCTTCTGACCCCCATAAACTGCAAATTCGGAATACTTTTATGGTTACGGGAATATATTGCAATTTAATTTCATGTACTAACAAAAGCTATCGCTTGGATTATTACAATAAAATGTTTTAAATCAGATGGTCATAGAAATAATAGTCGCAGGAATTGGAATTTTACCTATTTAAAGATCCTGATTACAATTGTTTTCAGCTTATGAAAGAATACAATCCATTTCAAAAAGGCATGCTAACATGTACATAGTGTATTAGGTATGAATTACTAGAGATAGAAACTTTTTTTTTTAAAACTATCTCCCAAATGCTTAGCACAGAAGCCCATTTGCACGTAAAAATTCACAGATTATTTTTTTTTGTCATTTATAAAATAATTTTCGTACTTCCTTTTTATAACGGCCTTGGCGAGAAAGGGAAATTGGCGCATTTCTACCTTCGCAAGGAAAAAAAATGGTTACTATTTGTTATATATGTAAACACTAGCTGAATTCCCGTGATTCGCTACGGAGTACATTCAAATTAAATACAACGGTCATTGTATGCAATTAATGCAATATATATACATATATATAATAAATACAACGGTCAATGTATGCAATTAATGTAAAAAAAAAAAAAATATATATATTTATAAAAATATCATAATGGATATTTTTATAGACAAAATAATGTAGAAGAAAATATTCAAATTAAATCTAATAGAACATACTAAAGAATATAGTACAGTTTCAAGAAAATTTCTTTTACTGTATTTTAATTTTTTTTTTATAATGTCCATTCGTCTGCCGCATTAGAAAGAAAAAAATATTTTTTGCCAGTTTATTTCGTTTTTATGCACGTGACGCAAAATTAATTTAAAGTATCACAAAAAGAAAAGATACCACGTGATCAGCATTTAATAAGTTAAATTCTAAAAATTAGTATTTAAAAATTCACCAAAAATCAGAAAATTGAGGTAAAGATTCGAAAAAGATTTCATTTTAAAGCGATTTTTATGATCTTTCTCGTGATATAAATTTTATAACCCTCAGATTATTATTTTAAATGCAAACTTAAAACAATGTTACAAAAACAGCCCAAAGATTTAATTTAAAAAAATCTAAGAAGAATTTTTCAAAAATCTTTCTTAGTGCACCCTTACACTATAAGAAGAATCACCATGCAAAATGTCAGCCCTTTAGGTCCAGCGGTTTGGTCTGTGCATTATCTGTCAGTCAGTCAGTTACAGAACTGTTTTATATATATAGATTACATATGTAACCATTTGCTATATATGTTGTTTATAATAAATACATTGCTTACAAGATTGTATTATCAGTAACTGCAAAAAGTGACCGTAGCGCTCTAAAACAAGACCAAGAAAATAAGATACTCTGAAACATAACTGTCACTATTATTTTCTTCTGTATTAATTGAACAGAAGTGCGTTACCAAGCACAACTAGAGCTATTGTGTTCCCCCCCCCCCCTACGGAAGGATTCCAGACCAGGTCCATATAGGCTAGCGGCCTGCGACTCCGGTTTATAATCGTACCACAAGGGTTGGAGTGCGAACAAGCCAGGTGCCGCCTAAATTTTGACAGAGCACCCGCAGGGGCGACATGTGGGGGATCGTACCTTCCCCATCCACTGACATCACAGGACTTTCCGGTGAAGGGATTTTTTTAAAGTGCCCATATCTCGCTTAGACACGACGGTATTTAACGGCACATGTTAGGATTCGATCCAAGCACCCTCAGTATCGAAAGCCGAAGCGCTACCGATATGCTACCCCTAGGTCCATATATGCTAGGTGCCGCCTCAATTTTGACCGAGCAACCTCAAGTTCGACATCTAGAGGGATCGTACCCTCTCTGACCAGAAAGAGGGACTTTCCGGTCTACGGATTTACGGAGGTATTTTTAATGGCGCTTGTCGGGATTCGATCTGAGTATCCTCAGCACTGAAAACTGATGCGCTGTCACTATGTTACCTGGAGCCCTCTGGTGAACGTAGTTGTCGTATCGCCATAGCACGGGTTTATACATCAACGGGAATAAAATTAGGGAGAGCAAAGACTGAAAGAAAACACCGCCAACGAAAATATTATGCTTATATTGCTTATGGGGGTCCAGGACACAAAATTGTTCGAATTTTCGAAAAAAAATTAATTGCATTAAAAACTTCTGTGTTCTTTTTCGCTTAAAATGACGCTTAAATTATGTTTCTATCTTAATTAGAACAGGAGAAATTATTTATTTTTTTGCAACATTCTAATAGTAGCCAAGCGTTGTTTAAACCAGTAAGTGCGTTTTTCAGCATGATGGGTTTTTTCCCCACTTCTCGTCTTTAAATTGTTATAAGTCAAGAACCGTTAAAGATAAATGGTTGAAATTTGGAACATGTCTTTTTCAACTATTTTACTTTAATTTTGATACAGCAAATTTGAAAAACATTTACTTTTGAAACTATGATTTTTTAAAAATATGTTACATCATTAATTTTTGTAATTTTTAATATAAATATTTTAAATTTTTTAAAAAATTAATATTTCAAAAAATGCTGAGTCAAAATTAAAATTTATATATTTCTGTTTAATTAAATGAAAAAGAGTTGAAATTCGACAAATAATATTTCGAGTTATAACAACTTTTAATTACCCCCCTTTTTTAAAAATTTTTAAATTAAAAATTTTTTTTAAACATTTTGAGAAGTTTTATGAAGTGATTTTGTTTACAAATTATATGGTTAACTATCACAAAAAAGTCAAAATTTTAACTCAGTAGATAATTTTTTTTTTTAAATGTGCCCCGGACCCCCTTATATCCGCAAAGCAGCAAAGTATCGACACCAGTTAGAACACATCCTAATATTTCTTTTATTCCTGACGCAGCACCGATTCATTAAAATCACAGTATAGAGAGCACTAAATGAATTATTAATTTTTTATCTCCATAACTACAAAGGGAATATAAATACAAAGATACAGAGAAAATATTAATTCAAATAAAATATAAATACAAAGATACAGAGAAATGCAAATACAAAGAGGAACAATGTCTGTTATTTAGATTTTGTTGCTTCTAATGCCCCCTGGCTGGAAGTTCCAGAACAGGTCGATATAAGCTTCTGACTGAGAAGTCCGGCTCCGGTTTATAATAGCACTACAAAGGTCAGAGTCCGTCTTGGCTAGGTGTCACCACAATTTTAACCGAACATTCCCAGGGGCAACATCTAGAGGGATCGAACTTTCCCCAACCACTTACCTCATAGTATGACTTTCCGGTATACGGATTTAACATGTCCATATACGGCCTAAACACGGAGGTATTTAATGGCGCTTGTCGGGATTTCAAACGAACACCCTCAGCAATGAAAGCCGACGTACTACCACTAGGTTACCGCGAGTCCAACTAGTAGTTAAATAAATGGAGGTTTTAAAGTATCATCTCTTTGTGAGGGACATATTTAAATGATTTTAGTTTAAATAGTTTCAATTAAATGGTTACTACTAAAATCAATATTTGAAATATGATATTAAAAAAACAGTAGGTTTTTTGTTTGTTCAATTTGTTCAGAGTTATATTCGACATATATTCTATAAAATACATTTATTATTTAAACGCTATGCCGGAATAAAAACTTTGGTTTAAAGTTTTGGAATCAATTGGAAAACAATAAGAGAACTGCTTTTAGGAGTACACTAAATATAGTCATTTCGAGGAGATTAATTCTAAAATTAACCCCTCACATCTTGGTTTTTTTTATTTTTTTTATTTTGCAGGTCGGGATATATTATCTCCCTTTGCTGCCTTTTTCAGACATAACGCTCTGATTATATCAAATGGCTTTAAATTTATTATGGAATTCCATTAGCGGAATAGTTAGTTTCCAAAGAGGAGTATAGCTTGAAAGAATGATGAAAAATACTTGCAAACAAGGTTAATGTTAAATAATGTATATAATCATGTACGGAATTTATGCATTTATTTGTTGAGGTTGTATTAATATACGTTTTGAATCCCATTCCGTTAACGTTTTAATCTCTCACCATTACCTAGTGGAAAAAATATTATAAACATCGTAGCCTTAAAAAAATAGAGTAGCAAATCATCAGCTGTCTAATATCAGCAAAGTGCCTAGTGACAATTTAAAAACACATAAACACACTTTCACAGAAATAAATCTAACCAAAACAAAATATACAAAATATCTAAATTAAAGTAATATAAATGAACAAATAGAGCATTATCTAAATTAATCAACAATGTAAAGATTATTAAAGAAACATGCAAATTCAATGAAATAAAAATTATCAGTCACTAGAATCATTAAGTTCTAAAGGATATATAAGCTGCCCTGGTTTTTTTAATAGTTCTTTGGCTGTTTTAACCGCACTGGATCGACCATGGCTATCGCGTCCTAGGAGAACTTCACGTATAACTCCTAAGTTCCATAAAAACTTTGACTTTCTAGTTCCTTCAAGCAAAACAACATCATTCATTTTCAGGTCTTTCTGAGTTACCGGAGTAACAAAGTGATGGGCAGTTCTAAGATCCAGTAAATATTGATCTTTCCACTTTAGCCAAATTTGCTTTAACATGTTTGACTGGTACTGCTTTCTTTTAGTCAAAGATTCCTTTGAGGAAGTTTTTTGCACTAATTCAGCAAAATTACAGGGGTATTCTATGTCCTTACGTCCAAAATGGAGAAAATGAAATGGAGTAAGCGGCTCAGGTTTGCAAGAATCGTTATAAACGTAAGTGAGAGGTTTTGGGTTCAGCACAACCTCTATCTCGTTCAGAACAGTCGTAAGTTCTTCAAATGTTAACAGCGCTCCTCCAAGGATTTTCTTGAGAGGCTCTTTAATGCTTCTCATAATCTTGCTGTATTTGTTTTTGTTCTTTTTTTTTCATTTTATAATGAAATAGAGCATTAGATTATCGCTTGAGGAATATCGCTGTACTGGAAATAAACTTCGTGAATTTCCCGTTAGAGAGGTCGGTGACTCCTGGTTCTAAAACACTTTAATCAGATTGTAGAATGATTGTCTTTTAAATGATTAAAAAGTATATTTATAGTGTAATTAAACTGTTTTAGGAATACAACATCCTGCCGTCCCCACGACCGCTAACGGATCATTCCCTTTTCTATCTATTCAGTCTTCTCATTTATGAAAGAAATGATGAAACATTAGCGAGAAAATTAAAAACTGTATAAAATGGTAACGAAAGACTTTACAGATACGGGCTAGTAATAATTATATATATATATATATATATATGTGTGTGTGTGTGTGTGTGTGTGTGTGTGTGTGTGTGTGTGTGTTAGTTAAGCATTAATTGACACAATTTACAGGGGGCTTCAAAATAACTAATTTCTAGCGTTAAAAGCCATGATTATTCATAGTCAATCTGACTACACGCGTCTACGAATGCATAAGCTATAGGAGTTATTAATAGAGTTGAATGGCCTTTGGGAAAATCAAGAAAGGAGAATCGCAAGCATCATTGCGTGGGGAGTTGTTTTTGGAGTTTAGACTGGGTTTGGCGGGAAAATTAATTGCAGAATAAGCAAAGATTCTTCTAGATTGTTCGGCAGACGTCATAATGAACATGCGCTATAAGGTTAGACGCCTTGAGCAACAATAGTTTCAGCAGACCGATGGGATAAAGTCTTTGATAGCAGACGTGCGCTAGCGAAGTCCGCGGGTTTTAAAAAATGGCGAGCGCTACGATGTGCGCTTCTTAGGAACAGTGGTTGTTAATAGATGAAGAAATAAATTTGGTTAAATTATTCAACTGATATGTGTCTCCTGAATATTGGACAGCCTTCTACTACGACATCGGACCACCTTCGACTGCAACCAAAATTTTACCAATGTTCACATAACATCGTTTAACAAACGGGCGTGAAACGAACCACGATGATCCACGAGGATTCTCCAAGATGACTTTGTCTGCTATATATCTCTTTAAAAAATATTTTCAATGTAAGAAGTAGCCAAGTCTGTAAGATGGTTTAGAAAACACTTTTAAAGCATGGGACAGATTTATGTACCTCTTACATTGAAATTAGTGTTTTTTTAAAGAGAAATAAGCAAACAAAGTCATCTTGGAGAAAACTGACGCAGTAGTTTCATAGTAGCTGTTGAATAAATAAATGTATAAAATAAACCTAGAATACTACACGTGTTTAATTTCCCACAACAATGAATTTGGAGACAGAAAGCACTACTAATGAAAGCGCTAACTTTGTGCACTTACTTGCTAAAGTCGCCAAAACACCGAAATCTCATGTCACTCATAGAATATTCCTCTAACTGAAATTTTCGCTTCAGAAGTCTCGTTAATGTTAAACAAAATCTCGGTTTTTAAACTAAACATTTGTTTAATAACCATTTATTTGTTATGTAGTGAGAAAAGGATGTATATCTCAAGGACTTAAAATTTTGATTCATTTTACACTGAAAGCAAATATGCTATGGAAATAAAGTTGTAAATGCTTTAGAATATCTGCAGCAGGATTTCGTTTTGTCTGTTAAAGGATGTTTAATATCAGTTAGTTATAACAAGGATATGTAATAATCCACATACAGCTAATATAATGAGGCATCTTGCTTATATAAGACGATATCTGTATTAACCTTAGAATTTACTTTGCGCTAATTTAAAGACTATTTAAAAGACAGCAAATACAGAGTCGTGTCACTTTAAAAATGCAGATTTTAATAAAACCAGCCCTTACAATATTTCATTGAATTTATGAATGGATTGCGATTCACGGAAAGAAATAAGAGCTTTGTACTTTAACAAAGTAATTAATTGCGCGCAGTTAGGGGATATTTGAAAACTCATTTAAGTTTTTTTTTTATGGTACCTTGTTTGCTATGTATAGGCGAGATAACCACAGTAATTATTCTGGTTGCCTTTGAAGTCATATAAGCCATGGAAAGAAATTAAAACTCTCCTCTAGAAAAGAATAAAATTTTAATTTTAACTGGAAGTACACAAATTCGGGCTTTTAAATTGGAATCTCCTTAGCAGTTTGCTTGCAATATAAATAATGATTCAAATAAGGCCGTCATAAAGTTCTGACTCTTTCCATTATAAGGTAAACAATAAGGTTAGAACAGTATTTAAAGCCTACGAAAGGAAATACTAAAGTCCATGCATTTTCAAACAGATGGAGGGTGTAGCGAATAGCTCTTAAAGGCAAAATAAATAGCTTTTTGCGGTTCTTAAATTTCTAAACTGCGCTGAAAGTTGTTAATCACTTGGCGTGATAACACAGGAATTTTAGATTTTTAAAATTATTCGAAAATGTATGTGTTAATTAGTTTGGCCTGAACTGTATCACAGACATAAATGGGTAATATACAGGCATATGATATAATGCATTTATTTCTCATTTAGAGTTATTGTAGTATTTTAAAAAATTTTTTTCTTGTTGCATAGAAGAATTATGGAACTTACGCAAAGGGTTCGATGTTTCTGTTGCAGGTTATGTATTTTAAGACCACAAGAGTTTATTAAATACACAAGCTTGATACAACTCTAGGCTTCGGGGGTCATCCTGCAAATCGAATTTTTAAACGCTTTCAAAGAGAAGGAAATATAGCTTATCAGTTGTATGTTTTTCGAGTGAATAACATTATACTTTAATATTATACTTTTGCTCTGGTGGTATCCAGTGTTTACTCTTAATCAAAGATCTTGAAGGAATTGAATGAAAATAGAACAAAGAAACCTTAAGCAAACATTCATAGAAATACCTTGCAGAGAAATTTAGTTATGTCCTTTAAGATATGTAAATGATGAATAATTGCATTCTGAGATACAGTTTAAATGAATAGTACAGCTTGCATGGACATCACATACGCATAGTCATGGTATCTAGCAATATAATAATCGTAGAAAAATGTGGTTTCTACGATTGGATTTCTACGATTTCTAGATGCGATTTCTATGATTATATACGTTTCTACGATTACATACGATATGCGATATAATAATCGTAGAAACATGCGGTTTCTACGATTGGATTTCTACGATTTCTAGGATGCGGTTTCTACAATTGCTAGATAACGACATGGTATCTCGCAATATAATAATCGTAGAAACATGCGGAAACTCGTCTTTTTATTACAAATAACTCTATGGTATCTTATAAATTAAGAAAATAAAGTTCGCTGTTTTGAGAAATTTGAGTCATCGACCTCCTTATCTATCTACACTGCTCAAAAAAATTAGGGGAGCAAGCAAAGAAGTTAAGAAAACCGTGCGAGACAGCCACGTATTGGCATAAAATGGATAGTACACGCGTATCAATGCGTAATACAGAAAAAAAGACGCAAAAAGTTTGTAATTAAGCTATAATAATTTAAAAATATGGAAAAAAACATGAAAAGATGATTTCGGGCAACAATTTGGTTACATGTAAACGATAAAAAAAAGTATTATTTAGAAATGATACAAGATTTTTAATATGACGTGTGGTCTCCTCGAATAGCTAAGACTACTGCACACCTGTTTTCCATGGATGCGATGGTGTTATCGATAAGACTTTGGGGAATACTGTTCCACTCCTCAAGAAGTGCAATCTCCAAGTCTCGGAGAGTAAAAGGAGGCCTTGGTCTCGCAGCAATGCGTCATCCGAGCATGTCCCAAACATGCTCGATTGGATTCAGGTCAGGAGAGCACGCTGGCCATTCCATACGCTGTATTGTTTCAGCTTCAAGCATGTTCTCCAGATGACGAGCTGTATGCGGTCTGGCATTATCATGCTGGAAAACAAAGGAATCTCCAATGGCTGCAGCGTAAGGTATGACATGAGGTCTCAGTATCTCGTCTGCATACCTTCGGGCCGTCAAAGTACCATTCCGAATGATATGCAGGTCCGTACGTCCACCTATGCTGATTCCACCCCATACAATAATACCAGCTCGTCTGTATTGGGACCTTTCACGAACGAATGAGGGGTTATTTCAAGTGCCCCTTTCCCTCCATACCAAAACACGTCGGGTGTCACAGTCCAGACTGAATCGGGACTCGTCTGTAAACAGCACTTGGCTCCAATCATGTTGCTCCCAATCTCGATGTTCAGCAGCCCATCTTCTTCGGGCTGCACGGTGGCGTGAGGTCAACGGGATGCAGACCATTCACCTACGTGCATAGAGACCTCCCTGATGAAGCGTATTACGTACTGTTTGGCTGTACACCTTCGTCCTGTTGCCAAGAGCAACTGTCTTTGCAGCTGAGTAGCATTGTCTGTTCTGTTTCGACGAGCTGCTGTTAACAGTATATACCGGTCATCAGTTGCTGTAGTGGCACGTGGCCGACCTTGCCCTGGTCAATGTCTAGCATTCCCTGTTTCTAGGAATCGATTCCACAGCCTTGCAACGACACTTCTGGCGACTCCAACAGTGTCCGCTACACTACGTTGTGTTTTCTCGGATTCAAGTCTGCCTATATGACGCCATGCCCTGGATTCCGGTAAATCACGTTGTTGAGACATTTTCAATTCACCTTTTCTCAAAAAGAATAACTGAGCAATCGAATTTCACCTTTAAGGCAGTGAAACAGACGTGTTTCTGCAACATCCCGATTTTCGCCCTTATGTTCTTTTTCTGGTTTTTGACGTCATGAACTTTGATTTGCATATGAAGTTTTCTTCTTATGTTTCCTGCTAGGCTTTAAATTATGGATGATTTATTTTATGTTACTTATCGGTGTAAGTATTTGTGTAATTTTGTTAAAACCATGTGCTCCCCTAATTGTTTTGAGCAGTGTATCTATATTATTTGTAGAAGGGGATTTTTTTGACGATCCCTTTCTCTCCCTTCCTACTTAACCAAAATCGATAAGTGAGGTACTATTTTAAAGATTAAGGTCTCCGCTTCTGACGAATTGTTAATTTAGAATTACACATTGTATTGTTTGTTTAAAAACAAAGAATAATCATTATAAGCATTTTTTCTTCCGTTAGATGGCGTGCGCGCGCTATCTTTTTTCTCCCCAATCTTGCTCTCATACTGAACATTTAAATTTTGAAATCGGCTGCTTTTATTATCATTCTATGAATTAATCAATAAGTTTCTTTCTTAGAAACATCCGCGTAGGCGTACATTATTCTTTAAGCCTGGAAAAACAGTTTGTTTGGACTAAAATCAATTTTCTTTCCCCCTGAATACCATTTTATGAGTGATATTTTTCTTTGGTGTGCCTTTTTAGAGTTTGCTTTATTTATTCAGTTCTATGTACACAATTGAATTGCATAAGACAAAATTCTACCAAGCCATCAAAGGAATGCATCTAATTTGTCTCGTAATTAAAGGATAACCAAAATAAAGGTCTTACCATGTAGATGTGCAAGTCTACATCACATTTTCCAAGAGTTTGTGTCATACTTAACTTTTAATGTTGTCTTCAAAGGTGTTTTGTCGTGTACGTACCTCATGTTCCCCTGTTTTGTGTTATGATTCACCTCCAATTTTTTGTTCAAAGGTGTTTTGTAGTTAGTTTTTACTATCTTTACGCACCGTTGTTATTTGGCAAATAAACAGTGGTTATAAATGAACCGGTTCTTCTTTCATCCTACTACAAACAACCGACTTTGCTATAAAATGTATCGTATTTTATCCGCATGCGATATTTTCTCTCGGGCCATCTAGTTGTCACATAATAGTGAACGTATTTTTAAGGCGCTGGAAGTCCAATATCCAAAAAGACGTAAGAACTCCCATCTATGTTTTACAGTTGGCTCTCTGTTTAACAACTTTCAAGGGACCGTGAAAAATCGTCCTTAAGTAGAGATCGCCCTTAAACAGAATTTGTGAAAAAATAATATTTCTCATAACGTCGGAGGGGCCGGGACTGGGAAATATCGTCTTTAAATAGAGATCGTCGTTAAGTAGATCATCGTTAAGCAGAGAGCCAACTGTATTGTGGAAGTAAGGTCATTTCCTCACGCAGTCACGGCGCAACGAGAGTGTCTAGAATAGGGATTATGAAAGAGAGTTGTTTCTAGGAATTCTTTTATTAGCGCAGCTATCTGGGAAATATCTATTTCAGTTTCAGAGGAAGTACAGAGTGTAGACTAAGGAGCATCGGAAGAAATCATTTTATATGCTGATCTGCTGATGTTGTTGATTCCACAGCGATAGTCAGATTAGGCTGAGCAGAGAATTATTAGGCTGGCTAAGAAGTTCGTTCAGTTTATATGAAAAATTAAGACACATTTTTAAAATTTTCCCATATAACTTAATTGAACAACATATTCGCCGTTTTGTTCCACTTCCTTCTGCTATCTTTCAGGCAACTTCATAGTTCATCTTCCCAAAACCTACACTGATTAAATTTACTTTTGCGTTTTAGGTGCGTTTTTTTACCTTTCTTGAAATAATAATGCGCAATATGACAAAAATGTTGCTAATTTTCTTCCACCTTGAATATCAAAATGGATACACAAAAATTCTACAATTTTGATAAGATTTTGTTGGAAATGCACGCTTATCTGGCAGCTGTCACTACTCAAATTCGATAATTTTGCTTCGAATGACGACAGACAACTAAGGGCTATAAGGGCCATCTTACTAAAAACCGAAAGAAATTTCAGAACAACCCCTTGAAACCATTGAATACGTCAAACCATGATATTCCTTTGCAGTCGGTCTCCTCTCCTGTGGGCCTATTTGGCAATGAGGTAGCTGATAAATTACCAAAGGAGGGTACTGAAAGATCAACAACTTCTTCGGCTCGTACTTATCTGAAAGGAAATCTTTCATCCATAGTACTTAGAGATCTCCTCCGGTATATGACTGGTTCTTTGGTGTCTGTCTGGGTAGAGTTCTTATCTCCAGGGATGATAGGGATAAGCAGACTGGGATCTCTATGTTTACCAGTGACCTCTTGAGGTGCCTAAAATTTGATCGACAAAACAAAACTTTTCCCTATTGTAAATATTGTAATAATGAGTAGGCCATTCCTCGCCACATCCCAGCTTGCTCAAATTTATCTAGGAAGGACTTTTTGACCAATCCCCGCCTGTTAAAGGACCTCTTGAGGATTCATGGACTCATGGACCTGGTCTAGCTCCGCTAGACCTCGAGGGATTAGAAACAACATCCACAACAACAACGTCAAACCTTGTAATTCGCCTAAAAGCTCAAGATTGCGGTTTGATCTAGTATTGCTTCTGTTCATATTGACTAGGTATGAAAACGTCCGTTGAGTGTCTAAATATATAATCAAACAGAGAGCTATCCTTTAAATGGTTCATTTCCTTCTTTGATGGCTTTTATTCTAGGAAAATAATGTTATGATATACGAAATGTTAGGAAAACGTAGAAACTTTCTGCTATTGGAATTGTTTTTACTTCTCACATTAGCTATGCAGTGTCCATGATGTGGATTAAACCTAACACCTTGAATGGTTTGAAAACTGGAGATACTGTATTTTTCGGACCATAAAACACAATTTTACTTAAAAAAATCGACTTAAAATTGGCGTGAGTCTTATGGTCCGAAGGTTACATTAAAATAAAATGTATATTTTATTATATATATATATATATATATTTAACATATATATATATATATATATATATACATATACAGGGTGTCCAGAATTAAACGTCCCTACTTTAAAGTTATCTACAGTCGAAACTATTGTTCAGAAAGTTATGAAATTTTGTGTAGGACATATTGAAGGGATGGGAATTTGTTTGAGCGAATAATAAAAAAAAATAGTTCAAAATTTCACCACCAGAGGGCTTTTTTGATGAATTACACATTTAGCCAACATTTACTGAAGTTAAAAAAAATTATTACAACAAGACATGTTCAACATGACGGACATCATTTTCAGTTACCATTTGAAATCGTAAGATAGCATGTTCTACATTTGACCGCAGTGTGTCCGGGGAAATTGCTGAGAACAGTTCGTGAAATGCTGTCTTTCAGATCAGGTATAGTTCTTGGTTTATCAAGACTGACTAGATGTTTCACATGTCCCCAAAAGCCAAAAGTCGCATGGGTTGGGGTCTGGGGAAAACAATTTTACTAACAAAGCTCGATCTGGTAATCGTAACGATGACATTCTGATTAGCAATAGCAAGCACGCTGAAAACAAAATCTCCATGAAAGTTTCTAGGTTTTATAACAGCTTCTGCTCTACGTCAACAAAAATTAATTTGCATATTTGTTTCTTCTTCGTACCTTCAAATCTTCTGTCTGAAAATTAGTTATCGAACAAGTTTCCGATCGACTTTGCAATCACTTTAAAGATGGTAAAATTTAATGAGTATGAGTTATTGTGTTAGGGTGATCTATGGATAAAAAGATGGTGAAATCTTGAGTAAAGAACCAGTCGTAAATGTGCAATTCATCATAAAACGCCCTCTGGTGGTGAAATTTTGAACAATTTTTTTATTCGCTCAAACAAATTCCCATCTCTTCAATATGTCCTACACAAAATTTCATAACTTTCTGAACAATAGTTTCGACTGTAGACAACTTTAAAGTAGGGACGTTTAATTCTGGACACCCTGTATATTATCTTTATTAAGGAACATATTGATAATATATTTATATACCTAACTAAATGCGAAATAGTATTTTCTAAAAATTCTCCCATAATTTTGAGGTGCATTTTATCGTCCGGTGCGTCTTATTGTCTGAAAAATAGGGTACTTATATATTAGTGCCGTTTACATGTGCCAAAAACCCGGGTAAAAGCAGGGTCGTTTCGTACTTTTTCCCTACGATAGGGAAAAATGCAGGGTGGATTTTCGACTCTGCTTCGACCCAGGATAAAACCCGCTAATTACCCATGATGCATTTCGAAGCTGGGAGTAAATAACATGGCGGATTTGAACTTGTGTGAAACCATGAAAATGCAGCTAAATGATCGATGGAAGGATCTGGAACCCCTTAACGATCGCATAATTTTCAAGAAAACAGTAGAAAAGTGCCTATTTTTTTCCGGAGGATTTCATTTATTTCTTGATCTGAACCATCCCCAATTACATTATAAATAGAATGGTACTGCCATCTGGTATGTAAAATAAGAAATAAAATTTCATTTCAATAAAATTTCAGTAACATTTTCATTTAAAGTGTTATGGTAAAATTAATAAATTTAATAAGTATAATCAATAATTAAACGTAACATTAAAATTTATTTATAAATTAATTATTTTAGAATTCACAGATAAAAATTTATTTATATCTATTTATGATTTTTTTATTTATACATGACTAAAAATTACTGAAACAAAATTGAAATCAAAATTACATTTTGATTTTAAAAAAGGATTTATTAAAACAATAAGTATCTTACAATTAATCTTATAATTTAAAAAAAATGCACCTATCGATTGGAAAATTTTCTTTCCAGTCTTTATTACTTCAGGAATTTAAAATAATTTCTTCCCACCAAACAGAGCTTCGTAATTTTTCCCACATTCTTTGTTGTGGAAAAACTAAATTTAGCGATGAAGCCATAGATCGTACGATTATATCTAATATCCGCATCAATCTTCTAGTTCTTATATTCCTTTTTTCCTATCTATTTTCTAAATTTATTTTTAAAAACAACAGTAAACAATCGTAAACGTTCTATAATTATCAACAGCGACTGACATATGCTGCATTTAAATAACAAATAGACGCAGACGTAATTGTGTTTTAGAAGAGGAGTGCATTGGTCGTGTGGACTTTATCTCCTGTAAGCAAGATATATGTAATCAAGGTGGGAGTGCTCAGTAGTTAAAATTTTAAGTAATGAATTAAAATATTCAGGGCCCGACTTAGCCTAATTGGGGCCCGGGGCAAAAACTTCTTTGGGGGCCCCCCTCTGCTTCACTACTTCAGTAATGAAGAACTTAATACTTATTACTAAACTTTCTATTCGATTTGGGGGCCCCCCTCTGATGTGGGGGCCCGGGGCAACTGCCCCGTGTGCCCCTGCCTTAGTCAGGCTCTGAAAATATTAAGGTAAGAATAACGCGGGTAAAAGAAAAAAAATTAATAGTAAAGTTAAATTAAAACAAAAAAGTTAATTTTAACAGAAAAAATATAGACTTACAAGTTAAGAAAATTTAGAAGAAAAATTAGATAAGACTAATAATCCACGGAAAACAAAAAAGTAATAATATTAAGAGGCCCAGAAAAGCAGATATCATAAGAATACAAAAAATATTTTTGTAAGTTTTTCAATCTTTTTGGATTTTTAAAGTTTTATGATTTTTTTGTTGTTGTTATTTTTAAAATTTAAGAATACGAGGTCAAAAGAACAGCAATTGGGAAAAAAAGGCCTTCCCCAGGACCATACACTTCGTAACGAGATAAATGCGGAGTTCGAAGATGGAAAGCTAAAAATAGCAATACAGTGAATTTGGAAAAGTATGACACCGGCTGGGATCGAACCCATAACGTGATTTACAAGGAATGATGGTGTATGAGGATCACTTCCGCCGAATCATGTGACGGCCTTTACTTCCGGTAAGACGGGTAAAAGCAGGATGAAAATGTGGTCCCATGTAAACGGGCTTCGAAGGTTTTCCCTATTAGCGGGTAAATCCCGGGTATTATTGTTGTCCATGTAAACGCAGCTATTAAGTGTCTTGTTAAGAGAATGATTATTGTTAGATATTGCAACAGCGTTTCAGTATGTTTAATGGGGCAAATACCTTTTAAAGGCCAAGAGATTCAACAAACTCATCCCTATTTTCAATCATCAGTAGTTAATAAAATAATTTATTCAGAAATATGAAAATTTTACTGCGAGTTAAACACTTTTTCTTCTTTATAAATATGGCTCTCAATTTTTTCTACATTAAAGATAAATATTTTATTTTTTTAAATTTCAACCATTGTTTTTATTGTTATGGCAATGCACGCAGACTTTCGTCCGTATATTAATGAATATATATTTTTTTTTTCATTTTAAAAATTATGTTGTGTAATATATCTCTAAAATGAACTACTCTGAACTCAAAATTCTTGATTCTTCATAGGCAAAAAGATTTTTTTTTAAATTTTAATTTTGAAAAAAAAAAATTGATAAATTTTACTGTAATTAAAATTTGTATGGGAAGAATGACATAATAGTAGGTCATTTTAATGATACTTATTTATATTACTTGTGTATAAAATTTCATGGTATTCTAGCCAACTGTTTTGGTGATATCATGTTTGAAATGATATAACAATGAAAAAACAATGGTCAGAATTTTAAAAAATTAAAACATTTCTCTTCAAGCTAGAAAAAACCGAGAGCCATATTTATAAAGAAGAAAGGGTGTTTAACTCACCCTAAAATTTCACATTCCTGAATAAATTATGTTCGAAATACTGATGATTGAATATAGTGATACGTCTATCAAATCTCTTGGCCTTTAAAAGGTATGTATTCCCTTAAATATACGGCGGAAGCGTAAAATCCATTTTCAAAACTAACTAAAGTCAAGTACTGCAAACTTAAATGGAACCAGCTTCTGAAGCAACCTCTCTCACCGTTACAACAATCTTTCCTTTAAGGTATTCTGAATAATACTGTCGGTGTGTGGCACATCTTTACTTTTTAATTATTTTCCATTTAATTTTCATCTAAAACAATGACTATCATATTGTTTGTATCCGAAACATTTTTGAAATTCGAAACCTTATCTAGAAACAGTTTCCAATTCTGTTCCTTTTGAATCTTTTATCATTTTCTTTAAACGGAGAAGTCACGCTTCCCTGACAGGCATATTTAAAGCGCCATCCTTCATGCAAATAAAATATCGAATAGTGTCGAATGCAATAGAGAGTTCGAGTTCTCACAAAAAATTAATAACCTCCCATGGGTTTCGTTTTCTCCGGCTATTCATTTTCAAACATAAATCTGATTTTGAAAGAAACCAGAATAATTAGCTCCATAGATTTACAAATGTAGTTTGAAATTCAAAACCTCTACAGTTACTTAATTGCGTTTTCAGATGTTCTGGAACCGCGCCTAATAAATTTTGTACTTTCTAAAGAAATATTACTCTTTTAGTAACTCGTAAAAATAGTATTTATGATTTTAAAATCCCTTAAAATTCAGAGGCGTCAGGACTAGAGAATAAATACAGATAATATTCGACCTCTTTTAAAATAACTTTATTTGATATTTATAATTTTCATTCAATGGATATAAGAATTAGAAACAACAAATTTTCCCTTTTAATAATTATAATGAAATAGACATCCCTAGGAGGAAATAAGTAGACAAAACATCATATTGACATTGATGAAGCGTATGCAGATACAGGGCTTTCAGACCTGGATTTTTAAACAAATATCTCGGTTTTCAGTGATCATAAGGGTTTGTGTGTTATAACGTAGAATTACGTTCCTCCATAACGGTACTCCGGAAAAGAAAACTTCAGACGCTAAAACCGTCCGTCAGTACCTCGGGAGTTATAATTTTGGCAGCACGCCAGACCTAGTCTGTATCGCTTGGACAAGCAGTAAACAGTTAAATAGAAAAGTACCAAAATGCGTCAAAATTTTGACATATATATATATATATATATATATATATATATATATAGATAGATAGATAGATACAGATACATGTATACATAACACACATACATATATACATACAAAAAGAGGTAAGGAAAGATAAGTAATCCTACGTTACTAACCCGCGGTAGTTTCGTTAGAAGAGACTACCTGAAATTTCTTTAGATAAATATCTGAAAATCTTGATTTTTCACTGTTAAAAATATAATAAAAAATCTATATATTTAAGGTGCAAGGCCGACTTTTTGGGCAGTCCGGCGTGAGAGAAAACTAATGCATCAATTTAGTTCATTTTGGTCTTAAATGAAAGATTGCAATCTGTAGATTTGTCAAATTTGGTTTTTGTAACTGCAATTTCTATCAATTAGCGATAATTTACAATTTAAAAATTATTTTTGCGCATACTCAGTGGAATGTTTTAATGAAAAACACGTTTATTCCGCGGAGTATCTCTAGATCTCTCTCTGCCATTTTTATTTTTATGATAATTATGTTTGTGAAATATAAGATTAAACCTGGTGGAAATTGTTTATTTTGCGCTGTTTAACTATCGATAATTTACAATTAAAAAAATTGCTTTCTGCGCATGCTCAGTGACATTTTTAAATTTGGCTTTAGATACTAAGCACGAGGCCGCTTAAACACATTAATTTGTTTCTGCGCATTGATTTTCAACATTTGGCAGTGATGTATTGAGTATAATTTGTGTATTAGTACATTTATTTTCTATCTAGACGTCATGTTTTGACGGGTACCAGCTAGTTAATATTTATTTATCATTATATGCATAACTAGCTGAAAACCCGCGCTTCGCTACGGAGTACATTCAAATTAAATACAACGGTCAACGTATGCAATTTATGCCAAAAAATAAATATATATATTTATAATAAATGCGATGATCAAAGTATACAATTGATGTAAAATATCTATCTATCTATATATATATATTTATAAAAAAATCGTAAGGGATATGCATTTTTTGTTGGATAATATCCAATTGTCTGCTGCATTAGAAAGAGAAAAAAATATTTTTTTTGTCTATTTAGTTGTTACGCACGTGACGATAAATTTATTGAAAGTACCAGAAAAAGAAATCACGTGATCAGCATTTAATAAATTAAATTCTAAAAATTAATCTTTAAAAATTCACCAAAAATCAGGAAATGGAGGTAAAAATTCGAAAAAAATTTCATTTTGAAGGAATTTTTATGATCTTTCTCGTGATATAAATTTTATAACCCTCAATGTATTATTTTAAATGCAAACATAAAAAAAGTTTAAAAAACAGCTTAAAAATTTAATTTTAAAAAATCTACGAAGAATTTTTGAAAAATCTTTCTTAGTGCACCCCTACACTATTAGAAGAATCGCCATGAAAAATTTCAGCTCATTAGGTCCAGCAATTCATGCAAAATTTCAGCTCTTTAGGTCCAGCGGTTTGGTCTGTGCGTTGTATGTCAGTCAGTCAGTCAGTCAGTCAGTGAATGAATGATTCAGTTACGGAACTGTTTTATGTATATAGATTAATGCAATGGAATTGCGTAATTTAGTTACGCAGTTATGTAAATTAATGAATGTAAAATTATAACAGTGGAGATCATTTCGATTGAATGGTGATATATTTGTCTCTCAGAATTTTGGTATTTGTTATGTAATATCAAAGATGGGTGCTATAATTCCAAAAACGGAATCTTATAACACTTTGTGATGCATTTGACTTCACCCTTCTTAGCGCGTAGAGAGCGATTTTCACAAGTTATAGAATCACGACAAAATACACACATTTTCCTAAAACTGAAACTGTAAACGATCGTATGATGGCAGAATAAATAGATAACCAAAGGGCTTAATAGAAAAAGCATGTTGTACATAATAAGAAGCACGCATGTTAGAAAAGAACAGAAATATTTTCTGGAAATTATTTGGAAGTAAATGCTGAAATGGATTCAATCTGACGACAATTGAATGAAACAACTTTAACTGTCAACAACATGGTATAGTGGTTAGCTTGTGAGCTTCACTCAGTGGGCTTGGATCATGGCCGAATGGGTAGGGCGCTGGCCTTCGGTACCCGAGTCTGTGTGTTCGAGTACCACTATTGGCATGGATGTTTGTAGCCGTTCAGAATCGACTTTAAGGTTGCTATGTGCTAACCCCATTGGATTCGCTCCCCTCAATGTTAACTTATGGAGAAAATTTATCCACGGATTACCGGCTTGGATTCAAAGATTGTTTTAAAATTGTACTCCGTCATAGAGAAAGAAATTTTACATTAGTGTACATTTTTCGTTTTTTTTTAAAAACGATGCAATTATTATTTTTAAATTAAAATTATTCGGGGGAAAATCTGGTATAGTAAGTTTTAAACGCTCATAAATTCCTTCGGTGGGCGAAATTTATAAAATGAATCCTGTAGCGCTTTGAAGAAAAGTTCAGGCTATCTTACAATACCAATTTTATTTGATTATCACCATTTATGTACCTGTAAATAGTTGACAAAAATATATTTTAAATAAAAAATTTGGGGGCAGCGCTTAATCCCCTTTTAGAGTGAGAGCCATTACAATCCCTCAAAATGTCAATCCTAAGTGGGGTGGAATTCTCGAACTGTCAACTGGACTCCTCCCACCACAAGAGTCTGCAAGAAGAGGAAAAGGGAAATACTTTTTTTTTCTTAGTACATAGCAGCCTTAAGTAGTAGGTCCCGGTCTAATTAGTCCTCGTGTAGCAAAAAATTGAACGTATCGTTCCAAACCAATCAAATCCTGAAAAGGGCTTGGTCGTTTTCGTCTTGTCCCTTCATAGGGAGCATTGCTAGCTCATCTAATTGGTGTTCTCATAATAAAATAGCCAGCAAGACCTTTGTGGTGAATAACAAAAGACAAATGTCTCACGACAAGGGGCATTAGACAAGAAATAAAATCTTTAATTTAACTTTAAGTAACCTTAGAAAATGAGGGGTGTATTTTTTTATTTATATTTTTTATCATTTTTATTAATAATTTTTTTTAAAAAAAGCTGTTTTTTTTTTTTACAATCTGGGTTTATTTAGATGCCATCAGGGTTTATTACATTTTTCTGGCTGGGAACCCTGTGCAGATAGGACTGGAGAGTATTTAAGCTAGAGGCACAAAACTATTACTTATAGAATATGCTTCATCCTCTATCAACCTTGTCCTTTCAAAGTAATTTCGGTATATTTTTTTATTACAATCTGGGTTTTTTTTAGATGCCATCAGGGTTTATTACATTTTTCTGGCTGGGAACCCTGTGCAGATAGGACTGGAGAGTATTTAAGCTAGAGGCACAAAACTATTGCTTATAGAATATGCTTTATCCTCTATCAACCTTGTCCTTTCAAAGTAATTTCAGTACATTTTAATATATTTATTTTAATTATCTTTTATGCATGCATTGTGCATTTAGGTGAGAAACAGGCTACGTTTTTGAAATTTCTGAAGACAAAACTTACTTTTAAAAGTATTTCCCTCGGAACCGTTTGTGAGTCTCATTAACAAGCTTTTCCAACAATGCAAGATAGATTTCCTTTTCAACACGAATGCATTAAAAATTGAAACAATTGGGACGCTCCGCATGAAACTCATTAAGAACTTCAAACTCCCTCTCTGAATTCTAAAATACTTTTAATTATGTGGTGTCTGATACACAAAACGATTAAAATACACGCAGGAAATAGATAGCAGACGATCGCTATCAAAACTTTAATTAGCTTTTAGTTTTGAAATTCTTCCAATAAGCAGATGAAAAGGAATATATTATGAACTTCTTTCTGTGATTTATATTATTTAATAATTATTTTTTGTTCTATTTTTGGAGTCACTTTGAGCAACGAATACTCACGAGGTAGGTGATAGATTAAAATCTAGAAAATCATGGGTCAGTGTTTGTCAAGTGCCACTTGTATCAGGTGCAATATCAGAGCGATGGAAAGTTTATACCGATCTGATATAATTTTTAGTTTAGTGCCACTGTAATTCGCAGCACAATGTAAGGTATGTATTGTTAGTTTAAAGCCTATGAAGTGTACTTCTGAGTGCCGTTTTTAACCGGTGAAATATCAAATCCATGCAAATACTATTTTCATATAATTTTTAGTTTAGTGCCAGCGTCATTCTGTGTGGAATTATCGTCAGTACAATGTAAGGTATGTATTGTTAGTTTAAAGCGTATGAAGTGTGCTTAGACTATTATAAAACTGGAATTTAACTATAAATATTTTTATAATGCACCTTGGAGTCACTTTGAGTAAAAAATACTTACAACGTGGGTAATAGATTAAACTCTAGAAATCCATGGGTCAGTGTTTGTCAAGTGTCAATTGTAACTCGCGCAATATCATAGTCATGCAAAGTTTATACCATTCTGATATAATTTTTAGTTTAGTGCCAGCGTTGTTCTGTATTAAATTATGGTCAGCACAATGTAAGGTATGTATTGTTATTTTAAAACGTATGAAGTGTACTTAGGCTATTGTAAAACTGGTATTTAGCTGTAAATATTTTTATAATGCACCTTGGACTCACTTTGAGAAACAAATACTTACATCGTAGGTAGTGGATTAAACTCTAGAAAATAATGGGTCAATGTTTGTCGAGTGCCGCTTTTAACCAATGTAATATTCAAGTGATGCAAAGTTTATACCATTATAATATAATTTTTAGTTTAATGCCAGCGTTGTTCTGTATTAAATTATGGTCAGCACAATATAAGGTATGTATTGTTAGTTTAAAGCGCATGAAGTGTGCTTAGACTATTGTAAAACTGGAATTTAGCTGTAAATATTTTTATAAAGCACCTTCGAGTCACTTTCAGCAACAAATACTTACAACATAGTAGGTAATAGATTAAACTCGAGAAAATCATGGGTCAATGTCTGTCGAGTGTCGTTTGTAACCGGTGCAATATCAGAGCTATGTATAGTTAATATCATTCTGATATAATTTTTAGTTTAGTGCAAGTGTTATGCTGTATTGAATTATGGTCAGAACAATGTAAGGTTATATTGTTAGTTCAAAGCGTAGGAAGTATACTTTGGCTATTGTAAAACTAGAATTTAGCTGTAAATAGTTTTATAATGCACCTTGGAATCACTTTCAGTAACAAATACTTACAACATTGGTAACAGATTAAACTCGAGAAAATCATGGGCCAATGTTTGTCGAGTGTCTCTTTCAACCGGTGTAATATTAAATCCATGCAAAGTTTATATGACTTTGATATAATTTTTAGTTTAATGTCATTCTTTATTGAATTATGGTCAGCACAATATAAGGTTATATTGTTATTTTAAAACGTAGGAAGTGTACTTAGGCTATTGTAAAACTGGAATTTAGCTGTAAATATTAATATAATGCACCTTGGAGACACTTGACACTGAGTAACAAATTCTTACATCGTAGGTAATAGATTGAACTCGAGAAAATGAGTCAGTTTGTGGATTGTCGCTTTTAACCGTTGAAAATTAAAGCGGTGCTAAGTTTATACAATTTTGACATAATTTTTAGTTTAGAGTCAGTGTCATTCTGTATTGAATTATGGTCATCACAATTTAAGGTATGTATTGTTAGTTTAAAGCGTATGAAGTTTACTTAGGCTGTTGTAAAACTGGAATTTAGCTGTAAATATTTTATAATGCACCTTGGAGTCACAAAGTAACAAATGCTTACAGCATAGGTAATAGATTAAATGATAGAAAATTATTGTTCAATGTCTTACGAGTGCCGTTTTTAAACCGGTGTAATATCAAATCCATGTAAATACCATTTTGATATAATTTTTAGTTTAGTGTCACTGTCATTCTGTATTGAATTATGGTCAGTACAATGTAAGGTATGTATTGTAAGTTTAAAGCGTATGAAGTGTGCTTAGATTATTGTAAAACTGGAATTAAGCTGTAATTATTTTTATATTGCCCCTTAAGCTGCGTTTACATGGACAACAATAATACCCAGGATTTACCCGCTAATAGGGAAAACCTTCGAAGTCCGTTTACATGGGACCACATTTTCACCCTGCTTTTACCCGTCTTACCGGAAGTAAAGGCCGTCACATGATTCGGCGGAAATGATCCTCATACACCATCATTCCTTGTAAATTACGTTATGGGTTCGATCCCAGCCAGTGTCATACTTTTCCAAATTCTCTGTATTGCTATTTTTAGCTTTCCAACTTCGAACTCCGCATTTATATCGTTACGAAGTGCATGGTCCTTATTACTTAATGTTTTAATGAATCCTTTTATAAAATCAAAATGTAATTTTGATTTCAATTTTGTTTCAGTAATTTTTAGTCTTGTATAAATAAAAAAATCATAAATAGATATAAATAAATTTTTATCTGTGAATTCTAAAATAATTAATTTATAAATAAATTTTAATGTTACTTTTAATTATAGATAATACTTATTAAATTTATTAATTTTACCATAACACTTTAAATGAAAATGTTACAGAAATTTTATTGAAATGAAATTTTATTTCTTATTTTACATACTAGATGGCAGTACCATTCTATTTATAATGCAATTGGAGATGGTTTTTTTTTTTTTAAACTAGATGGTCAGATCAAGAAATAAATGAAATCCTCCGGAAAAAAATAGGCACTTTTCTACTGTTTTCTTGAAAATTATGCGATCGTTAAGGGGTTCCAGATCCTTCCATCTATCATTTAGCTGCATTTTCATGGATTCACACAAGTTCAAACCCGCCATGTTATTTACTCCCAGCTTCGAAATGCATCATGGGTAATTAGCGGGTTTTATCCTGGGTCGAAGCAGGGTCGAAAATCAACCCTGCATTTTTCCCTATCGTAGGGAAAAAGTAAGAAACGACCTTGCTTTTACCCGGGTTTTTGGCACATGTAAACGGCACTTTAGAGTCACTTTGAGTAACAAATTCTTACAAGGTAGGTAATAGATTAAACTGGAGGAAATCGTGAGTCAATGTTTGTCAAATGTCGCTTTTAACCGGTGTAATATTTAATCCATGCAAAGTTTATACCATTTTGATATAATTTGTAGTTTAGTTTCCGTGTCATTCTGTATTGAATTATGATCAGCACAATGTAAGGTATGCAACGTTAGTTTAAAACTTATGAAGTGTACTTAGGCTATTATAAAACTGGAATTTAGCTGTAAATATTTATATAATGAACCTTGGAGTCACTTTGAGTAGCAAATACTTACAACGCAGGTAATAGATTAAACTCGAAGAAATTATTTATCAATGTCTGTCGAGTGTCGCTTTTAACCGATGCAATATCAGAGCTATGCAAAGTTTATGCCATTCTGATAAATTTTTTTGTTTAGTGCCTGTGTTATTCTGCGTTAAATTATCTTCAGAACATTCCAAGGTATATATATTGTTAGTTTAAAGGGCATGAAGTGTACTCAGGCTATTGTAAAACTGGAATTTACCTGTAAATATTTATACAGTGCACCTAAAAATCAGCTGTAAATGTAAACTGGAATTTAGCTGTAGGTATTTACAGGCCCCACACCTTCATATCAACCAAAATAACCTGACATTCGGTTAGTGCCTACCAAAATATTGTTATAATAATGTTATAATGATTCTGATCAGGGAACCGTGCGCAAAACTTGACTTATTTAGTTAACCTTGAATATGGCAATTTATCTGACACAATGTTTATATAACTGCACTGCAACCGCTTTCTCAGTATCTGTAATTCTCTGTAATAGATATTTAACATATGAAAATCTAACAAGTAGGCAGATCGGCTATTACAAACGGCTATTCTGCTAAACATATCAATATAATTCAACGCACCACAACAAATAAATCAGAATAGATCTATATTCTTTGGACTGTCAAATTATGATACTAATATTAAAATACACTCATCCCTAGATTTACACGGTTTCAGTTTAACACGGTTATTTTTTTAACATACGGGAATTTCCCGTTAACACTACTTTACAATAATGCATGCACAAATTTATCGGTAGGTGGAGTAATTTTATCTCCATCAGCATTCTATTTCCCTCTTGGTATGTTTAAAAAATTGTAATTTGTTACATCGATTAATAATTTATTAACCAAAAAACTCTATGCACATATAAATCTAACCTCTTTTCGATCATATCTGAGTCTTCAATATCACATTTTTCTCTGTACCATGTGTTGCCAATTTTTATATATCCTATGCACTCTTGTACGCTCTTTTGGGGGGTTCGTTACCTATCTGTCATTTTTATATGATTTTCTTAGATTTAATTTACGCGGTTTCAGTTTAACGCGGAACGTGTCTATCACATAAATCGAGGGATGGGTGTATTTTAAAATTTATATTAAAGCTTTCAATATTAAGATCATTTTTAAAAATATCTCTTTTAGGTATTACTTTGAATGTAGTGCAGGGGTGCAGATAGCTTTAAACCTAATTTTCTATAATTAAGATGAGTATTAAATATGAGCGCAACAAACTTGCGTTGTGTTATAATTCACAATAACTCTTATGTTTCTAGATCGCAGCCTTATTAATCTAACTGCAATAGAAATAACTGTTAATTATTCTGCTATATTTTATGCATCGTAGTTACATTAACGTTATAAATCTCGAGAAATGACGCTCACGCTTTTGTATAACTATACGTATATTATTGTCTGGAAGCTACATAAATCTTTAGATGAAGTCAAAATTTAATGGATCGGCTTGTAGTACATAATATAGTGAAATATAAAAACAAAAATCTATTTGATTTTCTTCGTCCAACTTTCATGAAAAGTCCATTAAAAATACCGCCTTACGTAATAAATCTGATGTATTTCGGTATTTTTACAAACTAGCACGTGGATACCACGAAATTAGCTTTATAAACTAGCAATTGACAGATAAACAATTCAACACTGGAAAAAAATTAAGAAAAAAGAGTCTTAGAGAAAAAAAATTTTACATACAATGTGATGAATATGTATTTGGTGTTAAGTGCAAGAGAGTCGGACCCCATGTAGCCCAGTGGCTTCGGCACCGAGGGTGTTCGGCTCGAATCCCGACAAATGCCATTAAATACCACCATGTCTACGGATATGGGCATGTTTAAATCGTAGACAGGAAAGTCCGTCTATGAGGTCAGAGAGGATGGGAGAGGTTATGATCCCCCCCAGATGTTGCCCCTGGGGATGCTCAATCAAAATTGAGGTGACACCTGGCTAAATCGGACTCCGACATTTGTGGTACCATTATAAAAAGGAGCCGCCCCCCCCCTCGGCCATCTAGCCTATCTGGACCTGATCTGGAACACCTCCGGTCAGGCGGCATTAGAAATAGCGACACCAATAAGCGAGTCGCACTACTTAGCTGAATAGTAAACAATGCATACTGAGCAAATAGCGTTATAATTGATATGAATGAAATTATATATTTGACTAGTGGATCAAATTTATCTCATTCCACTTGAGCTTTTCTACTATTCATAAATAAATTACTATATCCAAAATCTTCGATATTCTATATGTTAATTTCCTCTCTTAATAATAAAATTGAATCTCAGATTTAAAGACTAGGAGAAAAGCAAAAAATATTTTCCTTTTGATTTTATGATCATTAAACAATGTGTAGAGTTCAAAATTTCCCATGAGAAATTTCCTGAACTTTCATAAATTAATTAAATTTTAGCTATTTTTACTCGAATAATGTTTGTCTTCAATTTAGACCTTGTCATTAGTCTCCTGTTCTTAATTTCAATAACAGGTAAAATTAATAAAAATATGGGATTAATTTTCAATCTATGTTATGCTGATAAGGAAAACGAAATGCAATTTATTTTACAGCGTTTTAGTTCCACATCAAGTAAATTTATATTAATCAGCTGTCAGGCTACCTGGGGACTTTCTTCTTTAACATTGAAAAATACGAAAATTTAATGTCATCGCTTTCTTCCATGGCATATTGATTTACACATTAGCCATTAACGAACTGGGGAAAATTTAGCATCTCGTAATGATCAAGAATCGCCCAACAAAATGAGCAAAAGAGGTTATTTTCTGGAGGACACGTTGCTGAATATGATGTGGTATGTGTCTCTCAGGATCTGACACATCTAAGGTATAATGGTGGCTCTCCAAACGGATAGAGATAATTTTAAACATGTAGTGGATTTTCGGATAGGAAATTGCCAATACGGCATCAAAATTTGAAAAAGGGCACCATAGTTGAAAGCCTGGATCAGCCCTGGCTTAAAGATCGACATTGGAAAATAATACGTTACCCCAAAGCAGCAGAAACCAATTTAAAATCTAGAATACCCTTGACACGATGCAAGACTTGGGATAGACTAGAAAAATCAAAAGTCGTACCGTGAAAGGATCCAATTTAATTTGAAATCTAGGATAACACCTAGGTATTTACAGGAGGTTTCCTAGGGATCATTAAAAGTAAATTTATTGTTTTAAACTTCTTTTCGGAACATTTTTTCCCCTTCTGCTTCTTCAACATTGCTGACAGATCGCGTCCACGTTTGATAATGCTCTATTTTACAGCGATGAGGATTGCTTTTAGAGCTTCTGGCTGATCATTATTTGGGTTAACCCCTTCCGTACCAGGATATGTATGAAGATTACATGCAAAACCAGTTTTTCGGGCATTTAGATTTAAAATATTAAGTAGTAGGTTTCAGATAAATGAGATGTTTTTATTCATATTAATAAGAGATATAGGTATCGATATTTAAATCGATATATATATATATATACAGTGTAATCTCGATCTATCGTTTTTCAAGGGGCCGATTAAAATGAACGATAAATGCGGGAAAACGATAGATGCGGAAACATAACAAAGCAATCTGATCGTTGGGACTTGATAAAATGAACGACACATACGGAAAAACAATGGATCCGAAAACGTTCGATCGAGATTCCACTGTATATCTAAATCGATACATATAGAAATATAACGATATCTACATCAATTTATGTAAAAATTACATAAAAAATTTTACAGTTTTGTTACCTTTATATATCAATATCTAAATCGATACATATAGATATATAACGATATCTAAATGGATACACATAGAAATATAACGATATCTAAATCGATACATATAGAAATATAACGATATCTAAATCGATACACATAGAAATATAACGATATCTAAATCGATACACATAGAAATATACCGATAGCTAAATCGATACATATAGAAATATAACGATATCTACATCGATTTATGTAAAAATGACATAAAAAAGTTAATTTACAGTTCTGTCACCAGTGGATCCATTGGAAACAGGCCATAGATCCATACTTGGATCCACTGGTACAGAAGGGGTTAAAAGCATCAACAGAAATCTAATTAAGCAAGATGCTCACGAAAAGCGATAGGTCAGCGAACGAGCACCACAAACTTTCTATTCTGATTGGCTGTCGAGGATGTCGATAAAGAGAAAACTTGGAATATTTCCAAGATTTTAAAGCACAGAGACAAGAAACAGACACATATCGGAAAAGGCAAAAATGTTTCTTATACGCATGCGCAATAACGAAGAGAACTTTTTTTTGCCTTTGTCGCCGTTGGTATGGAATCAGCATTAGTGTAATTTTACTTTATACTTCTTGAAAGTGCTTGGACACCAGTCAATGTATGGACAGCTAGGTAATGTAAATTCTTCGCAACCACCAAAAAGATTGTCACGAAAACTGATGGTCATATTATTGACTAACTGTAATAGCGTCTTTCAACAATGAGAATGGCAATCCCTAATGCCCATCCAATGGCCAAGACTATGAAAATAGCTCGGGTATCATCCAGGGTGATAGGGGTTTCTCCCGTTTGGTTCAGTCCATCGTTCGGATGGCAGTATCCCGTTGCTGGATTCCAGTGCTCTCGACGCCATTTTTCTAATAGACCAAAGCGTTCCATTCTTGTAATCCTATAAAATATGTTTTACATATTTTATATCACATACGTTAGCGACCAAAATGAAATGAAAAGTTTTTAAAATATATCGTATTTTTAGGACCATAAGACACACCGAACGATAAGATGCATCTGAAATTTATGGGAGAATTTTTAGAATAGAATATTTTGTATTTTGTTAGGTATATAAGATATATTCAATTTATGACTTAATAAAGATAAAAAATATATATAATAAATATATATAATATATATACAGAATATATATATATATATATATATAATATTCATTTTATTTCAATGTTACCTTCCGACCATATGACGCACCTCAATTTTAAGTTATTTTTTATATAAAAAGGAGCGTCTTACGGTCCGAAAAATACAGTATACCATTGATGCATCATCGTATGCGACTTAAACCCTAATGACCAATCCAAAACGGCTGATGCTGCCGATTGGATTAGAGTTCCTAAGCAATCCAGGCAAACGCATGGGCATCCATTCTGTTTCTCAGTCTTGTCAAATACCCCCACAATACCTTTTTTGATGATTTATCACCAGTTTACGAAAACACTTTTCAAAATTTCCTTTTTCAATTACATTACGAAATCTGTTTAAACTACACTGGTGAAATAAATGAAGAGAATTTGCATATTTTACCGAATTTCATGAAAAGAACTGAACTGAATGTAAAACCACTGCTTCTAGACAAAAATGCAAATCTTGTTAGTCAAATACGTAAGTGTACACGCGTGTGTAGACGGAGCCAGTAGAGAAACAGGCTTTATAAGCGCATGTAAGTTAAGATGCATTTCGTTCGTTAGCACAACTCGGCGAATTTCTTGGTGTTATTTTGCAGCAATCGGTAAATTTGAAATTGTAACAGTAAAAATGAGTAACCACCAACATTTAGATGATGGAATGAGGTGGCGAATTGTGGGGAGGCTAGAAGCAGGCCAATCTCAAGTCCAAATTTGTAGAGAGTTCATTTTAACGCCCAGCGTCGTGTGTTGTAATAATACAGGATCATGACCTGCTGCTATTAACTACGGCTGAAATCGTATCTCGTACACTGGTTGTAAGTTCGCCAATAGGGCGGTAATTAATTAATTAAATAGATGGGCCCAACTCTCAAGAATAATACTGAATATACATATATACACTTTATTTATACATATTTACATACATTCGAACTTGTAACACTTAGCAAACGCCGAAACATTAGTAATGCTAGGAATTTACGTATATATATATATATAATCTTATCCAATCACTATCTTTTAAATCTTACGATGTCGCCGGCCCTGGCGGGTTAGAGGCGATTATGTAAAGAGTCGGTATGCTAGTTGCTATAATACAAAATGCTCACCCATTTGTCGCAGCCGTCTGCATCGAATTCACCGATAACGCTGGTCCATAGTAGTATATAAAGTTCACACAGTGTTCACAGAGTTCGTGGGTACAGTTTGTTCACTGTAGCGTCGCGGTGTATCCTCGTCCTATTTATCCAGTTCTCTTGGGACTAAAGAGTTCGGGGTCCTTTTATGTCGAAGGTCACTTATTGAAGACTCCTCGTACGTTACTCAGCACGGGTAGCTTTTCTTACACTATGCGGGTCGGTCAGCATGGGTGGGCGGTCAATGTTGCTCAGCATAGGTACCTTCTCTTCCGATATGCGGTTCGATCAGCACTGATGGGTGGTCATCTGGGTGTCCAACTCATTAAGCGACGGTGCGTATCTCTCTGGTATCGGCTTAAACTTAATGGTAGTGTCGTCTCTTCGCCCTCGGCACTATGTTGACATCTATGGGCAATCGCTACTTCTGCAACTTCTCGTCGCTGATTATTCTATTTTGCGTCCGGAGCTAACGCTGTTCAATCCGTACGTATTATGTACTTGCGTAGGACCGGCGTCTTTCTTCTAATATTATACAGTGGGTCTCTTCTCAGCCCTGTAGCAGCTTATTTTTTGTTGAGTTTCGTAAGTTACGGCTCTCGTCGGCCCGTTGGCAGCTTACTGTCTTATCATCTCTTTTTTTTTAATGGCGCTCTCCTACAAATGTCTCATCATCTTGTATATATTCTTCTCCATCCTCGTCTCATTGGTTCTCGCTTCCTCGGTCCCTATTCGCTCGCCCCTCCCTTGTTTATAGAGGGGGCGGATGCGATTAGCTCCCATAGGTTATTCTTGTCTCTTGCCTTTCGCAATTGCCTAAGTTCTGGCGCCGATTATGTCTGGTAAAACTTCCCATCAGACGGCCCCACCTGCTCGACCTCCGACCTCAGATATACGGCCGTTGACAACTTAATTTCTCCGTTTTTTATGGTACCGTAAATCTGGCGTTATAAAAATGTCGGGACTGTAAATTTGCTTGTCCACGCAAGCTGGGTGGCCCATTAACAATTTAGGTTTCTGTTGTTTTCGCATTCCGACTCTTTACATGTGTAACTTATGGAAACAGTTCCAGGATACCGGATACACAGAGAGAAAGCCTGGGCAAGGTCGTCCAAGAGCCACGACGGCCAGAGAAGATCGCCATTTTTCGATTATAGCGAGGCGTAACAGGAGTGCTACAGCTTCTCAGCTCTCTCGTGACTTGTATGCAGCCACAGGAACCCGTGTATCAAGGGTGACTGTTTCCAAAAGACTTCATGAGAGAGGTTTGTTTGCAAGAAGACCTGCTGTTTGCGTCCCGCTCACTTCTACGAACAGGAGAATCCGTTTATCATGGTGCAGAGAGCATAGAGATTGGAGTATGGATCAATGGGCGACCGTTCTCTTCACTAATGAGTCCCGGTTCAGCCTAAACACCGATTCTCGCCGTACGTTCATATGGAGATAACCAGGGACCCGCTACCTACCCTCCAAAGTCCGCGAATTCGACCATTATGGCGGAGGAGGTTTAATGGTCTGGGCAGGCATCATGTTGGATGGCCGCACACCTCTCCATGTCTTTGAAAGAGTCACTGTGATTGGTGTGAGGTATAGGGATGAGGTCTTCGAGCCCTATGTTCGCCTTTTCAGGGGTGCAGTTGGCCCTGAGATCATTTTAATGGACGATAACGCGAGGCCACATAGAGCTCTTCTGGTCGACGAATTTCTAGAGAGTGAGGATATTCGCCGGATGGATTGGCCAGCCAGATCTCCAGACCTTAACCCTATAGAGCATGTATGGGACGCTCTGGAGAGGGCAATTGCAACTCGCAACCCCCCTCCGAGAACCATCCAGGGAATAAAAACAGCATTGCTGAACGAGAGGTACCAATTGCCACAGAAAATGATAAACTGCCTTATTTGAAGTATGAAATCACGCTGCGAGACCTGTATATCTGTAAGAGGGGACCATACCCCCTATTAACCCATCTATTAACCCATTTTTTTGTTTATTCTGCAACCACTGTTTCATACCTTCCGACTCCAACGGGTCTTACGCACCATCATGCGTGTGTATTACAATTATTGAATGGTTATTTGTTTTGTATTGTATCAATATATGTACATATCAAATTTCATTAAAATCGGTACAGTAGTTCTATAGATAATCGACCAAGTCTGCAAATTCTCTTAATTTCTTACACCAATGTATCTTTCTACATATTGGGGCAGATATAATAAAAGAAAAATATATCATTTAAAGAACTTCATACAAGTGTTATTAATTTTTTGAAAAAGTACTCAATATTCGAATACATTTAATATTCAAATTTGACATAATGGAAAGGAATTCGGTAGTTCTCATTCGCTATAAAAACTTCATGAAAATATATTAGCTTTTACAAACATGGGGTTACCAAATGCCAAAGATATTTTTAATTATATTCTACTGTTTTCATCTAAATGTTTAGATGATATTGGCGAGTCATTTTCAAATTTTGGGCGATAGCTTTCAATACCAGACTCTGTGGGTTCGAGTCGCACTACTGGCAGGGATGTTTGTAGCCGTTCGGAATCGGTTTTCAGTCCCGGTCCAATTAACTCTCGTGTAGCAAGATATAGCCGTAGCACTCACAACCAACTTTTTTAAAATTTCATCCTTGTTATCTGTCGAACAGCACTGAAATCCTGTTCACAGATTAATATTCGTTACCAAGAATAAGGAAAGTTAAAGTTTGTAAATTGTGCAAACTCGGTAATATGGTATGCAGAAACATTTAAAAATAATTTTTCCCTATTGATTTCGTATCTACGGCAATAAATCAATCAAAAAATTAATTTTTTTTAAAAGCATAATGCTAAATTGCATCATAATTGAATACAAACTTTATTTAAATTAGTCAGTCCTCATACCTTAAAAAATAGATTTTTTAAAAAAAACTTACAATTCATTGAACTGGGAGAGAAATGGGCTATCTCTCTGAAGAGCAATTGACCAATCAGATCGAATTATATCCTCCGCTCCGACATATAAATCGCATATCACGGGATCCTCAGAGTACCTTCGCATCATTTTGACCAACATGGACCTATGAAAGACACACAATATTGTATATTTTAACTCTAAAAATATAGAGGAACAGAAATGAGAAGATTTCGCATTCTTAGGTAAAGTTGACTTCGTTAAGCCAAATTATACAATAAACATTTCGTTATGTAATCCCATCTGATTATGGCAATACAGATACGTTGTGACACCGATATTTTAGAACAGCAAGCCTGAGTGCCACGATACGCCACTACGGCGACGTAAATCTCGTGTGACGTCTTGCTTTCAGAAAACTCCCCTAGAAATCCATTATCCATCGTTCGAAATCGTTCACCCTATCTTCTTCGTGGTTTCATTCGATTTAATGAAGGGTAGTGTAAAAGGTTTTACATGTGGTTAAGGCTACTGTGTACTTATCCCATTTCAATTGTCTGTAAACCCGCTATTTGAATAGATGAATATAAATGTACTCGCCTCTGATGAAGCCTTACGACTGTTCGTATAATACAAACGGGAAGTTGCTCTTTTTTATACTTCATACTTAAGACTACCGTGTATTAACCATACTGGATTCGCTCACCTAAATGTTAAACTATGGAGAAAATTTGTCCAAGCATTGCAGACTTCGGTTTAAAGATTATATATATATATATATATATATATATATATATATATATATATATATATATATATATATATATATATTACTCCTTGATACAGCAGGAAATTTTACACCTTGGGGCATTTTTCATTTTAAAAAATATTAAAATATTTCAGGCAGTCTCTTTTTGCGAAACTACCGCGGGTTATTAACGAAGGATTACTTATCGTTGCTTACCTCTTTTTTTGAAGCATTTTGGTACTTTTCTGTTTAACTGTTTACTGCTACTGGGTTTGGCGCGCTGCCAAAATTATAACTCGCGACGACGCTGAAATTTTGCTTTCCGGAGGACCGTTATTGAGGAACGTAATCCTACGTTCAAAATTCAAATATTTTAAAATGTAAATTACTCCTATAGAGGAAAAAATTCCTGGAAAAAAATCTCCTATAGAGGGTTTTAAACAGTCTAAAATTCCTTTGGTGCACGAAATCTATAGAATGAATCCTGTTGCAAGGTGCAGAAAAATTCAGGTTATCTGAAAACACCCTATTTATATGATCACCAACTTTTATGTAGCTGTAAATAGTAGACACATTTTCTCCATGGGTTAACACTGAGGTGAGGGAATCCAGTATGGTTAATACACTGCAGTCTTAAGTATGAATTATAAAAAAGAGCAACCTCCCGTTTGTATTATACGATCAGTTGTAATGCTTCATGAGAGGCGTATACATTTACATACATCTATTCAAACAGCGGGTTTACAGACAATTGAGATTTTTATAACGATTCTGGAATTTCTGATGTCCAAAGGAAAATGTTACCCTCTTGTCGATTAAGGCACATTTTCGGAAACGAGTTAGTTGATCAACTCGTTAATAAGAATCCCGCAAGTCTTTTACAGAGATATGCAATTTTTTTTAGCTAAAAGTGTCATCAAGAATTTTTTTGGGAAGCAAATATAGTGTTAAATTAGGAGTAGAAATGAAAGAAAAAAGTGTATGGTTTTAATATCAACGTCTACTGTTCCAGCTTTTAGATTTGAGACGTGAAATTGTTGCCATGGCAAGTATTTCTTTCGATTAGGCAGTTTACAGCAGTTATTACTGCTGTTGTTGTCTCTCATTCCCCCTGGCCAGAAGGATTCCATAACAGGTCCATGTAGGCTAGCGGTCTGAGGAGTGTGACTCCGGTTTATAATGACACAACAAGGGTCGGAGTCCTTTTTAGCCAGGTGCCACCTCAATTTCAGCCGATAACCCCCAGGGATGACATCTGGGGGGATCGTACCCTCTCCCATCCTCCCTTACCTCATAGAGAGAGACTTCCCGGTCTACGGATTTGGCGTACCCATATCCGGCCTAGACATGGAGGTATTTAATGGACCTTGCCGGGATTCAATCCAAGCACCCTCAGTACAGAAAGCCGACGCTCTACTACTAAGCTACCTCGAGCCTTACTACAGCAGTTCTGAATGTAGTTTGCGTGTTTCCAGGATCAAGCTCGAACACTTTTATATGCAAACGACACATAAGTTTTATTTTCTTTGCCATTATATAATTTATGCATTTTTTTTCAGTCTAGCTTTTTTCCTTTGAGTAATGAAATACGCAGAATCATTCAGAAATTTGAAATGCGAATAATATTATACTTTTAATGGCAATTTAGACTGATAAGTGTCACTATACCAAAATTATGTTACGGAAAGGGGGAATCAGTAATTATATAGAACTACAGATTTACTTTGTCAAAACACATAAGAACTTATGCTTTTTTTATTTTGCCCATAAAATAATTTTACATCTTAAGGGCTTAAAGAAAGCATAATTCATGTTTCGGCAAAAAATTTAAAAAAAACAAAAACATAATGAGTGCAAAATATAAGATTTTAGATTGTGATTATAATTATAAAATACATTTTCGTAAATTACTGAACATTGGTCATAATAATCATCAAAAGTTACAAATTATTAAGAACAATTCAAAATATAAATTTACCTTTCTGCGACCCATGTATACGGTGCGTTAGAATTTGAACTATTGTGGACTCTGGTCACGGTATCATTAATTCGATATTGACCTGGAATGACGTATTTCTGCATATTCTTTTGCCATATTTGTTTCCAGAAAGGAGACCTCTGGAAAGTGTAGTAAAAGTAAATTTATTATCAACAAAAGAAAAATATTGTTGACATAGAAATTTATTTCAGCGAAGTCAGACTAAGAACCTATTCTGGCAGTTTATGACATCAGCATAAAACTTTTATCCACGGATTTATAATAATCTTTTCGCCTTCCAGAACTTTATGTGAGCAAAACAATCGTTATTCCCCCCCCCCCCCCCCCAACAAAAAGATTAATTTTGGCCAACTGAATTTTTATTTTCAACTGAGTCGTGAACTTTTAGAATTCGTCTACTAACCTGAAAGTGCACAGTTTATCTATATTAAAACCATAAACCTTTACTCTGAAAACATGCGTCATGGAAGGTACTTAATGAGGAGAGGAGTGACTTCAATGACGTCAATGACTTCAATGAACTTTTAGAATTCGTCTACTAACCTGAAAGTGCACAGCTTATTTATATTAAAACCATAAACATTTACTCTGAAAACATGCGTCATGGAATGTACTTAATGAGGAGAGGAGTGACTTCAATGACGTCAATGACTTCAATGAACTTTTAGAATTCGTCTACTAACCTGAAAGTGCACAGCTTATTTATATTAAAACCATAAACCTTTACTCTGAAAACATGCGTCATGGAAGGTACTTAATGAGGAGAGTAGTGACTTCAATGACGTCAATGACTTCAATGAACTTTTAGAATTCGTCTACTAACCTGAAAGTGCACAGCTTATTTATATTAAAACCATAAACCTTTACTCTGAAAACATGCGTCATGGAAGGTACTTAATGAGGAGAGGAGTGACTTCAATGACGTCAATGATTTTAATGAACTTTTAGAATTCGTCTACTAACCTGAAAGTGCACAGCTTATCTATATTAAAACCATAAACCTTTACTCTGAAAACATGCGTCATGGAAGGTACTTAATGAGGAGAGGAGTGACTTCAATGACGTCCAAAGTTGGAACGAAAAGTATTCTGAAAATGATTAGAGATTTGATGGCCAGAATTACGTATTAGGTACACGTATCTTGATAGAGAGTTCCCTAAGTAAACTAACTAAGAGTTGCTCACTGGATGGAAGCACGCCAAAGCTTTCTCAGGTGGATTTAGGAAGATCCTGGATTCCTCTTCGTGTGAGTGGACTTAAGGCTTCATTGTACTAACCCTATTGGAATCGCTCACCTCACTGTTAACCTATGGAGAAAATTTCTCCAAGGATTACCGACTTGGATTGAAATATTTTTTTAGGTTGGTTGGTTGGTTGGTTGGGGTTTAATGGCGCAAGGTCCAGAAAGGACAAGCTGCACCAAACACATGTCAAGATCAGACCTCCACACATATAAAAGTATTTAAACATAACAAACAACAACGGTATAAAAAATGATAACAATAATGGTAAAAACAGTCATATAAAAGGTTGAAAAGAACAGTAATATGTATAAGATGATGAAGAAAGATGATGAAGAAAGTGATGTAAAACTAGTGATTTGTAAAAAGTGGTGAAAGGCCGTGTATAAAAGGTGGGTAAACATTCCATTATAAAAATATTTTTTAAATTGTACTCCATAATAAAAAAAAATTTACACCTTGTGGTATTTTTTGTTTTTTAATGCAAATAATATTTTAAAATTTAAATTATTCGAGGAAAAAAATCTGGTATAGCGTGTTTCAAACGTTCATAAGTTCCTTTGGTGGACGAAATTTATAAAATGAATCTTGTTGCAAGGTGCAGAAAATTTCACTCTATATATGATCAGCATTTATGCAGCTGTAAATAGTAGACAAATTTTCTCCATAGGTTAGCACTGAGGTGAGCGAATCCAATAGGATAAGTACACAGCAGCCATAAGACAAAAACTTAATCCAAGTAAAATTTTCCAAGCAATAATCCAAGCAAAACAATGTACCAAACATAACATTATGTTATCAAAAGCAAATATAAAAATATCAAATTTGTACAATATTTTTCCTTCACACAGACATTTCTAAGTAATACGAAATTTAGAGTCAAAAATCCTATTATTCAATAATTTCTTTTCCATTTCCACAACTCATATCACACATTATGAAAGAACACTCAACACCGAAGAAGAAAGGCGATTAAGCTTCTAGGCTGCAATCTTAAACCCCCCCCCCCCCCCCCATTTCAATTTTAGAAAAAATATTGTTACGAATTTAACGAGTCTATGGTAATCTAGCCAAATATGAGAATTATTGCCAAACTGGCGATGGATATGGTGACTTATTTTGGTCGCCAAATTTGGCGATATGGCACCAAATGGTCACCACCTTGCCGTCTAGAGCTTTCTGGAAGCTTCTGGAATTATCTAGCTGACCGATAGGGGGCGCTTTGGAAGTCTATAAATATACCTGGCATTGGCATTGGAACTCAGTGTGTTCTTTTCTGCTGAGAATTGAATGTATTGAAAGTGCGTTAGGTGTGTTTTGTATTGAACACTCTGTTATCCTGACTTGTGTTTTTAGAGATTTTTTAGAGTTTTCTGCTGTATAGAAGACAGTTGTTACGTGTTTTCTATTTGAATTTGTGTATGCGCCTGAAGAATTTACAGAATAATAACTTTTATTTTGTGCGCACTTTCTGAAGAAATTTTATTCAATCCTATCGAACCCAGGAAAACGGAACAATATTTAAAAATATATCAAAAGTAACTCTAACCATAGTGATAAAAATACTTATTTTAAATTATTTTACTGTGTACTATATACTTTGAAAAAACCGTGTATCTGTGAGTTATTATTCACTGCCAGTGCTGCATCTGGGTGCCTCCTCAAGAGTTCCTTCAGAGAATCAGCCGGCTTGGGGGACTTGTGTAGGCTCAACTTCGACGTGAGGCTTCCCCCATACAGTGCACTTAAGATGAGAGATCCGATGAACCATGCACCGAGGACGGTGCGGCAAGAGACTGGAAAGGGGACGTGGATGACACCTAACAAAAAATAAGATCGCTGAAATCAGATAAAGCTGAAATCAGAAAAGAGTTATTTTAGCTCCAACAAATAAGAAGACTCTTGAAATAAATCGTGCCATCATTGAAAAACTCGAAGGAGAAATTCAATTATATTATAGTGCAGATTCTATCATATCTGAAGATCCAAATGATTCTCTTAATTACCCATCAGAATTTCTACATGAACAGACTCCCTCAGGTATGCCACCACATATGTTGATGTTGAAAAAAGGAGTCATAATCATGTTGCTTCGAAATTTGAATCCAAAGCAAGGACTTTGCAACGGCACTCGCCTTACGGTCACCGGACTTGACGCTAGCTTCATCACTGCAGAAATAGTTTCTGAATGCAACCGGGGAGATATTGTATTTTTACCAAGAATGGATTTAACACCAAGTGACATTAATCTGCCATTCATCCTCAAACGCCGGCAGTTTCCAGTCATTCCAGCTTATGCCATGACTATAAATAAATCACAGGGACAAACATTCGAGCATGTAGGAATTTAACTTGATGAGCCTGTATTCTCACACGGTCAACTCTATGTTGCACTATCAAGATCTCGAAATCCCCACCAAATTAAAGTTCAAATTAAAGAATGTCAACTACAAGGAAATTTGCTAAAAGACAATAGATATTTTACGCAAAATATTGTTTTCAAAGAAGTATTTTAAAAATTCTACAAGAAATGTAAAAAGAAGTTAATATTATTTTAATAATTTACAAAAAAGTTCAAAGATTTGTTTTTTAGTAGCAAATAACCAGACATGCATAATATACACAAATGCCGTTTGTGGAAAGTTTTTCTTCTTTGCGGGGGAAAAAAATGACCAATGATGAAAGGGTTGGCAATTTAGTTGCCTGACTACGATACAATCAGCAAAGACAAAAATTGTCAAAAAAGATTTTTTTTTAATTTAATTTTTAAATGTTTAATCATTAAACCAAATATTCAAATACTATTATTTTTTTAAGAAATGAAATGTCTACAGAATATATCCCTCAAAAAATAGAGGTAGTTCTTGATTCTTTTTTCTAAACTAACTAAAAATGCACCGATAATCATACATCCCTTGCTAATAAAATAAAATTTCTATCTACAAAATGGCAATTTGTAAATTCCAATATTCTAAAAAGCTTTTTTTCATTAGTCATGTCACAAAATTTTGGTCTTTTTCATTGAACAGTGTATGCAAAGTTGCAGAAATTTTTAATCAACTGCACCTTAAAACTTGCATAATTTCTTTGTAAAAATGATTGGAACATTTCATTTCTTTGGCGGAAAACAAACCTGTTAAACTGTTGTGAATACATACAATGCAATACCAATAGTTACTTATAAAGCACTTTATTCTGCATTCAGTATCCTAATTTTTTCTAAGACTGAAGATGATTACAAAAGATAAATACTTCAATGTATAATACTCAGCGGCAAAGATAAACATAGATATGAAGAGAATGTCTTCACATTTAAATTTGCAACTTTCGTTAATCGTGGAAAAAGTCATTTCTAAACTTTAATTAATTTAAAGAATTTATTAGAACACAAGGAGTTTGCAACATGCTTAATAAAAGGGCTATAATGAAGTTGCTTCGAAATTCAAAAAAAAAAAAAAAAAGAAGAAGAGGACTTTGTAACATGCTTAAAAAAAAGGGCTATAATGAAGTTGCTTCGAAATCAAAAAAGGACTTTGCAAAAGCACTCGCCTAATGGTCACTCGGGTCAATGCTAACTTCACCACTGCAGAAATAGTTTCTGAATGCAACTGGGGAGATAATCTATTTTTACTAAGAATGAATTTAACACTAAGTGACATTAATCTAAAACATCAAATAACTAATGAAACTTTTCAATGCTGCTAATGCTACTCCAATTAATTTGCAGAAATTATTAGAACATTTTAGGTTTTTGGTGACAAATCTAATCGCTGTTTGAATGTAATTTAAGGACTTTCTAAACTTTAATTAATTTAAAGAAATTATTAGAACACAAGGAGTTTGCAACATGCTTAATAAAAGGGCTATACAAATATATAAACAACCCAACTTTTCGGTTATGCGTTTAAAAAAAAAAAACCGGGGGGGGGGGGGGGACTTATGCTAATTGTGTAACACACAACGAAATAGAATACCTATGAAATCGGATAATGAACAGCCATAAGGGCCATAACTATTTTTCTTATGGCTCTTCTACAGTAATAATCATTATAAAACCTATTCTTATTCCAGATATCAATATTGGTAGGTAAGCTTCTGCGTATATTATTAAATTGACTGCATACTATCATACAGTGCTCCACCGATTGTTCAGCACCACAAGAGCAAGTGCTACTTTTTCCGTGAAACCTGCTTTGATAACTACCAAATGACCCATGTCCAGTGATTGCTTGGTTTATGTAAAAATCTGCACTTAGCCTGTCAGTTTTAACTTGAGGAAAAATTTCTCTTACTCTAGTTCCAGCAGTTGTATTGTTCCACCTATCTTGCCAGACGTGTTCCGCCATTTGAAATAATTTTGCTTTTACTTGATTTCTAGTCCATTTAATTTCTTTATTTATTACTTCCAATTTAGTTGCTTCTTTTGCAGTCTGATCAACTGCTTCATTTTTATCAATCCCAATATGCGCTTTTATCCAATGTAGTGCGATATTAAGTCCCGAAGTTTGAACTAATTTTTTTATGTTATCCACCATCTCACTTTTAAAACTGAGTGTATTTAATGCCTGTAACGCACTACGTGAGTCTGAATAAATATCAATTGCTTTATGACCTTGTCCAATAGCATCTTCAATAGCCAGTTGTATTGCATACAGTTCAGCACTGAAGTAACTCGTATTATCAGATAGCCTTTGCTTTATTTCCAATACTTTTAAATCCTTAATATATTTATTAATACCTGCCCCAGTTTTTCCATTCATGCGAGAGCCATCCGTGTAATAATTAATATCAGTAATTGGAACTAAATCAAATGTCCAGTTTATTGTCCATAAATCAGTCTCACGTTTTATAGGTCTGTTCGCCAATTCGCAATTATTTTTGTTAAAATTTATATCCATAACTTTTATTCCTTGTTCCTTGTAATATATTTCAAACATTTTGTAGTCAATTTCAGCTCTGAGATCTAAAGGCATACAACCTGCCAGTACGGCCAATGCGTTCGTTGAAACTGTTTTATAGCATTTAGTAATGCTCAGTAAGAAAGGTCTTTGAATTTTATTTAATAAATTGTTTTGTCTTACTGTATTCTTGAACCAGAATGGGGCCCCATAAAGGATAATTTTTTCTATTATTACTTTATATATTTCTTTCAATATACTGGGCCTGAAACCCCAAGTCTTCTTACTGTACCTTGCCAGACCGTACATCACTCTAAGAGCCTTATCCTGTACTTCCACCAGATGTTGCATAAAATTTAGGTCTTAATCAAGAGTATACCCAAATACTTTACTGCTTTACAATATTTAATCCCATGCATACCCAATTTGATTGTAGGTTTGCGTTTGATTTGCCTTTTAAAAGCTATTATCGTGTAGAAACATTTATCCGTGTTAAATTTTAATTTATTATTATTTGCCCATTCTAGACACAAGTCTAAGATCTTAGTCGCATATTGAGTAAATTTATAAGATACCTTACTGCTAATTGTAATAGTCAGATCGTCAGCAAATGCTTGCATTTTAATGTTTGTCTCTTCCCATTCCTTCTGTAACAGCGGGTTAATTACCAGTAGCCAAAGAATAGGTCCCAGGGAAGACCCCTGAGGAACCCCAATATTATAATCCATTAGATCATTATTTCTTAGTTTAATCTTCCTATCTTGCAAGTAGTCAATTATTATATTATAAAGATTCTTACTTATTTTTAATTCTTTTAAACTTTTGACAATGCTATTTTTGCGGACTGAATTAAAAGCGTTACTTATATCTAAAGTCAGAATACAGGTATGTTCCTGTCTAGCTTTATTATCCTCAATTATTCCTTTTAAATTGTGTAGAGCCGTATTAGTATTTATGTTCCTTCTGAAACCAAATTGGTTATCAGAGATAATTCCATTGCTTTCTAGGTGGTAAACCAGTCTTTTGGTTATTATTTTATCCATCACCTTACCCAATATTGGCAGCAAACAAATTGGTCTATATGAAGATGGGCTCTTTGGATCCCTTCCAGCCTTTAAAAAATAAATAACCTTAGTTATTTTCCAAACTGCTGGAAACTTCATTTCCTTCCAGATTTTATTATAGAGTTTCCATAAGAAGTTTCTATCTGCCCTATAAATTTCCATAATTATACTAAAAGTGACCCCATCATAGCCAGGCGCTTTATTCATTGGCATTTCCTCTAGAATTAAGTCTACTTCTCGTTTCGTTATTTCATTATCTTCAATTTCCCTCTCATCATCAACGACATTCTAATAAAAGGGCTATAATGAAGTTGCTTCGAAATCAAAAAAGGACTTTGCAAAAGCACTCGCCTAATGGTCACTCGGCTTAATGCTAACTTCACCACTGCAGAAATAGTTTCTGAATGCAACTGGGGAGATAATGTATTTTTACTAAGAATGAATTTAACACCATATGACATTAATCTAAAACATCAAATAACTAATGAAACTTTTCAATGCTGCTAATGCTACTCCAATTAATTTGCAGAAATTATTAGAACATTTTAGGTTTTTGGTGACAAATCTACTCGCTGTTTGAATGTAATTTAAGGACTTTCTAAACTTTAATTAATTTAAAGAAATTATTAGAACACAAGGAGTTTGCAACATGCTTAATAAAAGGGCTATAATGAAGTTGCTTCGAAATCAAAAAAGGACTTTGCAAAAGCACTCGCCTAATGGTCACTTGGCTTAATGCTAACTTCACCACTGCAGAAAGAGTTTCTGAATGCAACTGGGGAGATAATGTATTTTTACTAAGAATGAATTTAACACCATATGACATTAATCTAAAACATCAAATAACTAATGAAACTTTTCAATGCTGCTAATGCTACTCCAATTAATTTGCAGAAATTATTAGAACATTTTAGGTTTTTGGTGACAAATCTACTCACTGTTTGAATGTAATTTAAGGACTTATTAATAAGTTGATAAAGGCCTCCATTTCTACAGTCAATATCCCTATTCCTTAGTGAAGCTTGATAAGAAATCCTTGCAACATTCTTGACTTCTCTTTTATACCCTCAGCAATAAAATAAAAATAAATCTATGAAGGATATTTCCCCATCCTTTTTTTTAAATTTCTAAGAAGCTTTGGCTGTATTAAAAAAAATTTCAACATCACAATTTCTTTTCTATGGTATATCGGGAAGCAGCTAAGATAATACTTAATTTTTCTGATTTTTATAATTCTTACACGTCAAAATGACGGGTTACCTTCTAGTGAGGCTATAATTACGAAAACTTAATGGTCATTAGATTTAGAGCAGTGGTTCCCAACTGGTGGTCCGCGAGAGCCTTGGGAGTGGTCCGACACCACATATAAAAAAGTTGCCAAATAAATGGGGATTTTGAAAGCAATGTTCATTGAACTAGAGGGACCGAATCGATCCGATGGCTATCAGGTGTTGATTTAAAGTTTAACATAATTATTTTATTATTAGAATATACGTTAGAATGTGAGTATCCTGTATCCCTTTTGCCTGAGGGATATTCTATATCCACCATCCCCCCCCCCAGGAAAGTTCCCCCTTAAGTCCGTTGGGGGGGGGGGGTTCTCACATGGTCCATTTTCTGGCTTAGTGGTCCGCAGACTTCTATGGATTGGGAACCACTGATTTAGAGGAATATAAAATATTGTGATTTATTTCGAGTTAAATCTCACTCTGATAATTGCTGTATTTTATTGTCAGTCTAATTCGCAACATATAATTGCGAGAAGTGCATAGATAAGCATAGTAATAAGAGAACCATGCCATATCCTGCAAGACTCGTGTACCAGGTGATGGCCGAATGGCTAGGGCACTGGCATTCGGTTCAGATCCTATGGGTTCGAGTCCCAGTGTTGGCATGGATGCTTGTAGCCGTTCGGAATCGGCTTTAAACTGTAGGTACCAGTCTAATTAACCTCGTGTAGTAAAATGTTGACCGTAGCGCTTCAATCCATTCCAAACCAAACCAAACAAGAGTCTTGGCAAAAGGTACATACTAATAATAGATAGACTAATCATAGTCTTTCTGACAAAATAATAGCTGTTTTAAACGGCTTTCTTCGCAACTAATTAATACTATATAGTGAAAGAAAAAGCCAAATTTATGAGTACCAAATCTGATAAACCCCTTTATATATTTAAATCTGTTAAAATATCAACAGCTTTAATTGACTTCTCCAATTTCTACAATTTATCGAAAATTTATTGCATCATTTAGTCGCCCGAATAGATTTTAGAGAGAGCCATATAATTAAAATTTCCCCAGTCATTCCCATCATAAAAAAGTTTTAGTACAATAAACTCAATTTCTTTTTTCAATAACTTTTTTAGTCATATAAAATTGCTGTCAGCACATGGTAACTCAAACAGTGGTCTGGAAGATATTGAAGGTAGTTGTTTGTGTAAAGCTGCGATACTCTTGATTTTAGACGTCGAAAAATAGTTATATAGTAGTATGAGTTCGGACTATCTTTGACCTTATTCCGTGTATGCTTATCAATACTTTCGTACGGATATTTATATTAATTTATTATTCAACATAAAAACTGAAACATTCTGATCTAAAATGTTTGCTAAGTTCTAATTACTCTAACTAACACAAACAAAAGGGGAAAAACTGAAGTAAAAAATATGGTTTAAACTTTGTTCAAACCCTTGACTCGAATATGCTAAAACAACATCTCACTTCTGTCAAATTTCTTGATTTGATAATAAATATTTGAACACAATCGTTATTTTGTCGTACAATGATATACCGTATTTTTCCGGCCATAAGACGCATCTAAAATTTACGGGAGGATTTTTACAAAGGAATATTTTGTTACGTATAGAAAGATATTTTCAATTTCTTACTTAATAAAGATAATAAATATGTATTATAAATATAATAAATAATATATATCAAATATATATAATATATGTAATAAAATATTCATTTTATTTTAATGGTACCTTCAGACCATAAGACGCACCCCGATTTTAAGTCGATATTTTTATGTAAAAGAGCGTCTTATGGTCCGAAAAATACGGTACCCACCAAATGCTTCTTTCCGGTCTGTAGTATTTTCTTGTTGGTAAACTTTGGTAAATATTGGTAAATCTTGCTAGTAAAGAAGCAACTGAGATGAAACGTTTAAAAAAACATAAATAACAGCTATTAAAAGGACAATGAGCAAACATAGAAAAAGTTTATACCAAAATGCGAAGGTAAAAGCGACAGGAATGTAGATATGGATTGATGATGACTTTATGTGTTAGTAAATAAAAACTTACATACTGCACATCCGCTTAGTGTTCTATGGTACATCTTAAAACCTTGGGGCAGAATATTCTTTAACAGTAATACCGAAGTCCTCAACTAATTCAAAATAACTTTGAAGAAGTTTGAAAGAATTTTAAAGTTGAGCAGAACAACAAGAAAAATTTGTGCTCGAACAAATCAAACAGTTTTTATATGTGTCTAACCATATTATGAACTTGAAAACTTGATGCAAATTTTCTGGATGTGCATCTGACTCCACAAAATATTTCCCACTATGGTACTCAACCGGAATCAACTCTTACCTTTGCCAAGAAGGGCTCTGTAAAGTGAGCTGATACTCTCATCTGCCGACTCCATATATATTAAAGATGAATCCTTCTTCATCTGGCGCCATAGTCGATGGAAACTAAGAGCTAAAAAGTACGAAGCAAACGCGGCGACTGTTGCCGAAGTCATACCTATCCATACCTGAGAAATAAGTTATTTTTCTCATGTTAAATATTTCAGTATTTATGAATGTAAAATTGAACCTCAACTCTCAAAAGTAATTAAACTAAAAATTTATAAAAAAAAATTTAGATAATAAATACTAGTTTAGACACACACACACATGGATAACATTACACTAAAGCACAATATAAATTTAAGGAATAATTATTAGTTTCTGAAATGCAATTTTTGGACAAATGGGATAGGAATGTTTGATCACTTACCTATATAAACTATAATAACTACTTGATATATTCGTATAGTACCTGTCTTCTAAGCAGTATTTCTCTCTGTATAGTCGTTACTATTAGTCTACGTTCGAAGTTCTAAAAACCGTGCCGTTTATGTTTTGTTTAAATCGATTCCTCTTTTTTAGTTTGTGTTAAACTTTTCATTGTTTGCTTACACTACTTGAATGTTGTACTTAAGTTGTATTTAGGACTTTACTATTTTGCATAACAAGGCACAATAACCACAATAATTTAAAAGCTGAATGTATCAATGGACAAATACTACGACATCAGTTAAGTTATGATTTAGATAGCGTTTATCATTTAGCAAAGTTCGCTCTGGTCTTGACATGTATTTTGCTTATTTTCTGACTTTAGTGATACTAGGGTAAAGGTGATAAATTGCACTCACTAGTTATTGTAGATGTAATCACGTAAAGGCATCCGAGAGTTTAAAGGTTATCTCTCAGCTTATTTCTTCAAACCTTTAATAGAATTAATATCCAAGAAGTAAGAAAGACAACTTATATCAAGGAAAAGTCTTCACTGTGCAGGAAAAAATGTTCACCTACTACCCAACGTCAGTCTTGTTTTTTTACCCAGCTAATTCTTGTGCAATGCCCTGAATTCTGTTTTTGCAATTCTTCAATTTACCTACTTCCATCAGTAACGTGAACAAATGAAATCAAGAGAACTAAACATAAAGCAATTTAATATTGAAAGAACAAAGTTAGAATAGCATATTGTAAAATATATTAAGGTTTATATGTATTTTATATATGTGAAATGGAATATAAATAAGTAAATCCAACAATATACCTTTTATATATATATATAAAGGTATATTATTGGATAACTTTTATATATATATATATAGGAGAGAGTATTTAGCGTTATGTGTACCCCATATCCAAACGCTAAATGAGCGCGCAGTTTGACTTTTGCACTATAACAAAGGAAAGTTAGTTACATTTGTCCTCTTGATCATCTATGGTGCAATATCCCCAGCGACAACTAGGCGCCACAGGGAAAAGGAAGTAATTACATAAGAGGAATGACAATATTAAAGGTAGAGAATTAATGGAATTGAATTAATACTGGTGGGACATCATTATTGCACACTCATACACACACACACACATATATATATAATTTTTAACTCCTTCGTAACTGTTTAGTGTTGATATCACAAAATATATATAAAATGTAAACATAAAGATCAGCAGTATATTATCTATAAAACAACCTTTGGTTCAATTCCTTGGAATAAGATCCAGGTTCGGCTGTAGAACTCGGGAGCTCTGTAGATGAAAGTAACAGTCTCGGGAAAAACTGGCCTTGTCAAGTCCACAACTAGGCTGCGTTCAAGAGTCCAGGACAAGTCACCCGTTCCAATGTCAACGTTCTGGAACACACACAAAAAATAACCAGAAGTAAAAGGAGTAAAAAATTGAATTAATTTAATTAAATAGAATTATCTTTATAAAAAAAAATATTTCTCTGTTATCTTGAAAACTGTCCCTCTGCATAAAAAGCATTCTTCGGTACATGCCTTTTTAATGAGCTCACCAATCATACCAGACCATGAGCCATCTTCTTGAGACATCCCGTACAGCCGACTGTCTGCTTCTTTAACTGTATATCTGGAGAAAAATTGAAACATGTATGCTGTGCATTTTCATGTTCTGTCTGACAAAAAGTTATCAATATAGGCCCTATGCAACGTCTAATGTATAATATTAATGTGACGAGAACCATCCTAATCTGGCGCTGTCTTTGAAAAGGGGGAAAATGCTGCATAATGACATAAGCAAAGGAAAAATGTTCACAGAGTAATTAATGACATCTGCGTTCCACACCAACTACTCTATGCAGTATTATTTTTTCCCAACCTATAAGGCACTTGTGACGACATTTGCCGATCAACAACGCGAAATCTTCCGGGAGGGGGATATGGAGGTATGGAATATCTCTCAGGCAAAAAGGATACAGAATTAACGTACTCACATTCTAACGTATCCTTTTCCTATAATGAAATAATTATGTTAAACTTTTAAGAAATTTTAATTCAACGCCTGATAGTCATCGTATACCCATCTAATTCAATGAACATTGCTTTCAAAATTCCCATTTATTTGGAAACTTTTTTATATGTGGTGCCGGACCACTCACAAGGCTCTCGCAGACCACCGGTTGGGAACCACTGATTTACATAGATGAACCAACATTGCTCCCTATTAAGTAGACATTGAGGGAACATCCAAGCCTTAGTCGGGATTCGAACATAAACCTAATCCGTGGAAGCTCACATTGCTAACCACTATCCCGTGCAGATAGCACTTTTTGTAGTATTAAAAATCAAACTTTACAAGGTTTTAAGCAATCATTTAGCGTATTTGAAGTTAAGTGTAATCTTTATATACAAATGTGTTTTCGAGAAGAGCTGGGAACCATATGTTTATCGTCTGAACTTGTACTGAAGGAAAGCATTGTAAAAATTTTAAGCCAAGTAATCGCTTTGGAACTTGAGCATTCTTCAGATCCCATTACAAATTCAATAACTTTAAACATACATTTTGTGACTGTCACAAATGTCATATTATAGGTATGAAATACTATTTTATTTCTAACTACAAACATACCACTTAGACTAAAAAAAATTATATATATATATATATATATATATATATATATATATATATATATATATATATATATATATATATATATATATATATATATATATATATATATATATATATATATACTTACGTGAAGTTAAAGAAATCTGCAAGTGTATTAATGATACGAAATATGTATCCACTCCAGCGTATTTCTCCGTTTGTTGGACGCACCCGTATGGGCGGACTCTGTAAGAAAATATCTCTTTGATAATTTAACATATTTCTTAAAAAGATAGAATATTTGATATGACAATTCAGTATTTTGTACAGTAAATGAGTGAAAAAAAATTTGAATTACATTATTGCATGATAAAACTGCATACTTATTCCTAAGCATTAATTTATCTACAGACGTTACGTTTCTCAAACCTGGATATTTGATTTCTTAAAGAAAAAACTTTTTGCAAGACCTCCGTTCACAGAAAATGCACACATATTAACGAGAATATTCGAGAAAGATCATACTTACCCCAAGGGAGGATATCCTTAGAGTGCGACCTCGAAAGTTTCTAAAAGGCGGATCGAATATTTGGTCAACACTACTTAAATTCTGAAAATTAGCCTTCTCAAAACGAATGCTTCCATTGCCAAGGGAGCGTAATGTCCATAAAGGGAAATCCTGAATAAATATATATATATATATATATACATAAATGTAACAAATTGTAGCACTTTGAGTACAGCTGAAGTTGGTTGGCATAAAGTATCGAGAAGTTTAACCCTAAAGAGTTATGAATGTTTCATATTTTTATAGTAAAATACCGTCGGTTATAAATCTTCCCTCCCACCAAATCAATATATTTCTCTTTCTGCAATTTAATAAGCGAGAAATAAACATCCTTGAAATATTTTGGTACTTGACGCTAGCATATACGTTCCTGGGACTTAAATGGTCAATTTTTCTTTTCAAATGATATGTTTAAAGTAGATTTACTGAAATGTTTAGTAACTGACTTTTAACAAGTCGATAGTGTTACTCTTCTCTTGAAGTCTTAAAATTTGGTAACATTTATTTAGTTTCCTTTGTATGTGAAACTAAAAGGACTGTATGTTTACAAGTAATATACAACTTTTAATAAACAAGATTATGAATTATAATTGTACACAAATTTGATTTCATTTTTATGCGTGACTGAAAGCACAAAAACAATAAAATTTAATGGTACCGATAAATTTAACATTCTAATAAAAACACTGCTACTTTTAATATTACGAAATCTTTATCTGGGATATATTATGCATATTTTTGAATGTGAAATCATCCTTTTGTATGCCAAACTAAAAGGTCTGTATGTTTACAAAGAATATACAACTTATGATAAAGAAGATTATAAATTACAATTGTACACAAATTTGATCTAATTTTTATGCGTAACTGAGAATGTAAAAACAATAAAAATTAATTCTACCGATAAATTTAATATTCTAATAAAAACACTGCTACTTTTGATAAAACGAAATCTTTATCTTGGATATATTATGCATATATGAATTCCTTTATTTTGGAATATAAAATTAATGGATATCACTTTGCATGTAAATAACATTCACTGTTTCTCTTTGGGTTTCGATCTGTAGCTAAAATATGATTGCTCGGTATACTGTGATTTTATTGAATCGGTCTTGAGTAAGGATATAAAGAAATATTAAGGAGTGTTTTATGGCTGCTGAGTACTAACCCCATTAGATTCGCTCACCTTAATGTTTAAACTATAGAGAAAATGTGTTCAAGGATTGATGCCGACTTGTATTTAAAGATTTTTTTCAAATATTACTCCAAAATAGAGAAATAAATGTTTCACCTCGGAGCAGTTTTTGTTTTTTTAATGAAAGTATTTTAAAATTTAAATTATTCAAGGGGCGGTGGGAATCTTGTTTAGCGTATTTTAAACGAACCTAAATTCCATTGGTGGACGAACTTTATTAAATGAATCCTGTTGCATGGTGCAGAAAAGTTAAGGCTATATGAAAAGACCATTTTTATTTCATTATCAGCATTAATGTACTGTAAATAGTAGACACATTTTCTCCATAGGTTAACACTGAGGTGAGCGAATCCAATAGGGTTAGTACACAGCAGCCTTAACTTGGGTCGATACTTTGCTGCTTTGGGGATATAAGCTATAACCACAATAAATTTGTGGGGAGGTGGAATGTACGCGAGCGCAGCGCATGTTTGGAAGTTGAAGAAAATATTTAAAGCATATTTAAAGAATGCCTTATCGCATAAATAAAAAATTACGTATTTGTTTTCAGAAATACCAGAAAGAGAAACAATCCCAATAAACTAACATTGACTAGAGGCTTTTATTTTATAATACTATATAACGGACAAACTTTTTTTTATCATTCAACATTAGACAATATATACATTTTAACTATCTTCAGTTTACATGAATTTTCTTTAAGGATGTTAAAAAAAACTGAGTCAGTCACTAAATTAGTATGTTCATTAACAAAACTTATTACAATTTTAATATTTTTGAGGAAAGTTTCCTAGTATCCTAATTAAAATGGGCTTGTGGCGATCCAGTGGTACAGCGAGCTGGTTTTCGGTGCTGAGGGTGCTCAGATCGAGTCCCGGCGTTGTGCCACGAAAAATGCCTCCGTTCATGTCGTCCCTTCATAGGGGGTAATGCTGTTCGCCTATATGGTGCCCCCATAATAAAATGGACAGTAAAACTGCGGCGTGGTAAGGGCAAATGTTTGATTACAAGTGCCTCCACATTAGAAAAAAAAAATCCTAATTAAAATTTGAAAACCAAAAGTTTAAATTTGACTTAATGGATTCTGTGGATAACAACAGAAGTTTCAGTTATCATAGTTTTATTAGCTGTATATATGTAGACATTCTTGTCTACATGACACGATGTCTAGGGTTTTTTTAACACACTTCCTTCAAAGAAATAATCACACTGTTGATAGCAATACCAGTTTAATACAAGAACAACAGAACAGATATGATGCCGGATAGCCTACTCGCACCGGTACAAAAAAAAGCATATATCCCGCACGTCTACTCGCGTCGGGATCATAAAACTCACTCACCCTCCTGTCCCTCAAAGGAATGTTGTATCCCTCCATGAGATGAGAGGGGTATATCAGAGGGGTGGTCCGCGCCTCTAGTGGCGAGAATTACAAATACCGGACCATATATATATATATATATATATATATATATATATATATATATATATATATATATATATATATATATATATATATATATATATATATTCATTAACTTATATAGCAGGTTTTAAACAATAACTCAATGTAAAAAGGGAAGGAGAACACCCTCGACCTATGCACTGTTTCTTTTTGAGAATATTTTCATGGGGAGACAGTATTTAGATATCGCCTCGAGTTAAACACCGCCTGGATGTTCGCTTGATGCAAGGCATCTTTAACGTGTTCACACCCTGAAGCTACTTCAATATGGATAAAATTTTAAATTCACTAAAATAGTTACCTCATCGAAATTTTCAGCATAATCGTCAAATGTTTCTCGTTTTTCTTCTTTGCAAATATCACTGGAGTCAGAAACGTTGTCTCCTAACACAACAATTCGGTCCCCTTCGTCAAACAAAGGCAAAATCTCTGCCAGGCACAAATATCCCTCGATTCCTATGATCCATCGGTATTCAGGTACCAGCAAATGCTTGTCCTAAGCTCAAACAAATAACGAATATTTGCTATTACAAACTTTGACAGCACATGATGCATACATGAGAATCATTTGATATTATACAAGTAAAAATAATATCTACATTTTTTTATCAAAACAATCAGGAATACGTCCAGTCGTACTTTATTTTTTATAAATCTAAATTCCTCATTCAGTGGTTCCCAACCCGTAGAATTCTGTGGACCACTAAGCCAGAATTTGAACCATGCATGAACCACCAACCCTCACCGACTTGAGGGGGGTACCTTCCGGGGGTATTGGGTGGTATAGAATATCCCTCAGACAAAAGGGATACAGAATTAACGTACTCACATGCTAACGTACCATATTCTAATAATAAAATAATTATGATAAACTTTTAAGAAATTTTAATTCAACACCTGATAGCCATCGGATATATTCGGCCCATCTAGTTCAAAGAGCATTGCTTCCAAAATGCCCATTTATTTGGCAACTTTTTATATGTGGTGCCGGACCACTCCCGAGGCTCTTGCGGACCACCGATTAGAAACTACTGATCTAAAGGAATCAGATTTAAAATTTAAACTAAGTTTCTAGTACAGGGATTTGCAGCCTTTTTTCTCTTCTGCATTACATTTTTGTCCTTTTACCCACAAGCCATTTGCTCCACGAGCCTTTACACAAACAAATTTTTAGTTTTCGCAATCAAAAATTTTGGACCCCTTTTCTTTACATACTCTAAGGTAGATCTCAAATTTCGTCCATTGTTCTAATTTAATATTCATGAAGAACTGCAAAGTTTTAATCAAAAACTCGTTGTCTTCAGCTATGAAATTTATTACAGTTTATAAAAGTCCGTAAAAGTTTTGTTTGTTAACATTTAGTTTCCCCAACCATAATCATTATTTGATGCATTGAACTCAACGTTCAGCCACCTAAAAATATCTTAACTCTAATGCAAAAGCTCTGTTTGATCTCTAGTCTTTAGTGTTTTCTAATACAGAACTACTTTCGCTTCGTTTGACAACTTCTACTTCAACAACTCAGAGAAGTGCTCACACGTCTTAAATTATAGATATTTCTTTTTAAAAAGTTCATTACTTATAATAAATTTTTACACGGTAAAGCAATGTAAGCAATTTGCTTGCCATGGCTTATCGTTCAGGCGTTCTATTCCTGTACTCATCAGAAAGTCAGTTTAATTTACTTTAGAAATTAGAATTGAGCATCTTTTATTGCTACTTGCACTGAAATACTGGGTGTCCGGGCTAAAGGTATCCAAAAGTCACGACTTAATTTTACGGAACTACCCATTAGAATTTTAAAAAATTTATTTAAGGGAACGGTGGACATAAAAATTTACTTTTTTTACTTTTCATCATAGAGATACGAAATTTTGTACATATACACAATTCACTATAAATAAATAGAATACCTTAAAAGAAATTTCCAATCTCATTGTAATTTTAAGATTTTTAAAAAATTTGAAATTTATAAACAAAATTTTAAAATGCCCCTTGCTACTTAATTTTTGAGATATTTCCTCGATTTCACATTTTAATCTCTTTAAAATGTATAACAAACAGATCTGAGTATCAATTATTTAATCCCTCGAATAGTTAATTTTTGAGAGATTTTTTTTCTGAATTCCATCCCGATTTTCATCAAAATTTTGCCTTTTGAAAAGTTATAAATCAAATTTAATTACCTTAATGAAGTCGAATTTTAAAATGCATACCCAGTTTTTTTTTTTGTAAACAACATCAGGATTCTTCCTTATAAATTTCATGAATTTTGAAGAAAAATTAAGTAGCATAGAGCATTTTAAAAAATCTAAAAACCTTGAAAAATCTGGTTTGAGAAATACAGATTTAAAATTTATTACTGCACTTACCCATTATAAATAACTTTGTAGAATCTTCATAAATGATTTTTTACTTGAAAAAAATTATTTTGGTACTAATAATCTACAGAAATATATATATTATTTTCAATAACACAATCAGTATTACAATGACGAGATTTGCTGAAATAAAGATCCACCGTTCCCTTAAATATTCAGAAAATTTAAATATTCAAACACTTATTATCTTGAATATTTTTTAAATATTCAATTAAATATTAAATAAAATTCTTTAAATAAAATAAAATAAATAAATAAAATTCTTTAAATATTAAGTATTGATAATTTATCTCTTGAATATTTATTATCATGAATATTTAGAAAGTTCAGAAAATTTAAATATTCAAAAAATTATTTAAAAATATATTAAAATAGAAAGAGCATGTCACCAAGTTTTAATATCAATCATAGATTTCTATCATAGCATCATAGATTTCGATGTGTGCATCTTTTGTAGCACGACTAACGACTAAATGATAGTCCAGGTCTCTCCAAGTTTTTCGTAACATATTAGGCGTTATTAGATTTTTTGCTTGGGGATTCATTAAATCCGTTGTGTATAAACAAAAAATTGAAACTGTGGATGAGTTGAAGAAGCGTATCATTCAAGCAATTCGTCTAATAACTCCTGATATGCTACGGAACACTTGGAGAGAACTGGATTACCATTTTGACGTTTGTCGTGCTACAAAAGGTGCACACATCGAAATCTATGATACTATGATCGAATTCTATGATTGATACTAAAACTTGGTTCTTTCTATTTAAATATTTTTTTAAAATTCTAATGGGTAGTTCCGTAAAAATAAGTCATGACTTTTGGATACCTTTACCCGAACATCCTGAATTTCTATTCACGGATCCTTTATTAACCTTTAGCTTACGGGGACCATTTTCTCGATTCCCTCTTTA